>VWZF01005610.1:0-13971 GCA_013396755.1 Sclerurus mexicanus
CCGTTGGCTGCGGCAAGCCAACCCAGTGAAGGGGGGTATGAGCTTTGGTTAGGCCACCTTTTCTAGGCCCCTCTCCATGTGGAGCAAGCAGTACTCTCCTTGAAAAAGGCTGCTTGGTCATTCAGGATGCTGCCAAACCAGANCAGGATGCTGCTGAACCAGACTGTCATCTCCGGGTCAGTCTCAAGTGACCAATGTCCTGAACCGCCTGCATGCAGGGTCGGGGCTGTGGCTTTCAGTGCACCTTATCACCTGCCATTTCATCCCTCACCTGTTGCTACAGGGCTTTGCAATTGTGGGAGAAATCCTAGAGCCTGCGCAATGTACTTTTCAGGTGAAGTGCAGCGTGCACAGAACTGGCCCCACCCTTTACTCCTAAGGTTCATCTGCCAGGGCCTAGAGAGCTTGGACAGTGACAGCAAAGTTCTCAGGATGTAGGTTTGGTTTGAGTATCCTTCTCATAGATGGATGGCCTTACAGGGCTAAGTGAGCTCCATCTGCCTGGGTTTTTAAGTTAGAGTTGTCCTCCTCCTAGGATGGTTGCCAGGGGGCTAGCGAGCCCATCCTGCCTTTGGATACACTTCTTTTGACCCTTCAGCTGAGACCTGAATAGCATGGGAGACCCTACCAGAGGCACATACCACTGCCAGCACAGCTCACAACCTCATAAGGGCACAGAAGTTTCTCCCTCACGACAAGTTGTTGTCCATGGAGAAGTGTATTATAGATATTGCCTTGAAAACTAACATTTTAGTTCAAATCACATTGCAGAGAAGCATATTACATGAAACATGTTTCTGAAGCTGCTCAGAAATAGACCCTGAGATTATTCTTCTAATGATGGCATCTAGATATATGTGTACTGATACCTCTCTCTTCTAGCAAGGATGTGCCATATTTTGCAATTTTCAAAACATAAGCACAAGGTAACCTTGAATTCTGACAGCTCACAGACATGTTCCTGACTTAAGACAGCCTCACTTTAGTCCATGGTCTACTCCCAAGGGGTGATTTGTGCTTCAAATGTATGAAGTTATGATACTAAGAAAGGAACCTGATCCACAGAAACTCTTGCAAAAATCTTCATCCTGGGCTGATTTTTGTACACAGCTGCAGCACAGAGGGTCTTAGGATCCTGCCTGCCCATTGGCAGATGCTTTGGGAAAGCCCTAGGGGCCTCATTGCTACCCAGGGCTACCACAGCACAATGCTCAGTACAGCACCTCCTCACCCCACAAGAACGGAAATACCCAGCACTGACTGTCTTTGGCATGACCTTCCTTTAACTTAGCTGGTTGTCAGACACAGCACCTATTACATGTCACTTTCTCCCAGATTTATTCTTCTTTAACTTAAGGAGTTAGAAGAAGATTCAGAGATTGCCCAGCAAGTGACTGAATATTCTGGCAGTTTAGCACTGTGGTTTGTAGTTGTAAGGAGCAACTGACAACTGGAGATTTCTCCCATCTCCTCTGACACTCATTCAAAGAAATTGATGGTTTTATACTGCTGCCAATCCAGCTGTGATATGATTTATCACCTGGATAGAAAAGGAAAGAATGTTTTACACCTTTTTACATGGTCTTTACAGTCATCCTAGGCTAGGAAAAAATGCATTCATTTGCATCAATATTTATTTAAGCTTTTTCCTCATACTTTTGTGAGCTGCCTGCTCACAAAAAAATTCAATAAGCAAAATAAAATGCAGAAAGCACTAATTTGTATGGAAGGCACTCTAACTAGTGTGTTATATTATTTTATATTTTAGTATTATAGTATACAGAATTCATTTAATATGGAAAATTTGTCATAGTTCAGTAAAAAAATGTATTTAATAATAATGTTTACTGTGTAAAATACATAACTGCACACTACATTCTTGCATAAACAGAAGCATATATATTTGTGTATTAATATATATATACTAGCATGAATATATATACTAGTGAGCATATATGGCATACACATATTTCTTAGGCATAATTTTGAGATTAAAATGTTTTCTTTATTTGACATTAGGTTAAAAAGTTGGCAGTTTATAAAATACAGGCTTGAAGTTTTGAAAAACAGATGGCTGAAAAAGATTTTTCTTCAGATCAGACGAAACAACTAATTTCTTTAAAATTAATACAGATGTAAATCAGGAGTGATATTAACAAAAATATTTTATTCAACCCTTAAATTCCTGTAAGATGATGTATTCCATTCTAACATGATTTTAAACTCAGTAACAAAATATCCATGGCTCACAGCTTAATTAAAATGCAATATGTATATTAACTGTTATTTTATGATTTCCAGTGGGAGTAACTGCTATCCAATTTCTAATTTTGGGGGTATTTTTGTTTTTGTTTGTTTGATTGTTTTTTGTTTTATTTTATGTAAAATCCCACTCGTAAAGCAGCAGTATAACTCACTATTCCCTAAACCGTTTTATCTTGTAAGTTTCACAGGCATGCTTTCTACGACATTGATTGAAAACCTGTAGTTATGGCTTATCTATCCTCCCTGACAAATAACATATAATTAGAAAGAGCTTAGAAGGCAGAAGTAAGATTTAAGAATATGAAATTTTTTGTTCGGTCTGCAGGAGACTATGACTTCATTCAGAAATTTTGAGACTATCAAGGGTTAAAGGAATGAAATAACATTGTAACAACAATATTAAGATTTATTTTGCTTGTTTGGTTAGTTTTGTTATCTGGCATCAATATAATCATCATCTGTTTACTGAGTAAAGACTTTAACATGTTACTGCATAGTTAGTCTAAACATTTCTGAATAATTGGTGGTTATCTAAAGATGTAAAAAACTATAGAACAGCTAGATATACTAATGACATACTTCATGTTCCATGCCATTCCCAAATGTTCCATGCCAACCAAACAGCTGTAAAGACATGATTTACAAAGGAAGCTAATAAATTCAGAGAGTTCCCAACTGTATATGTAATCACCTTTCATGTAGTCCTAATGAAAGGAAAGTCACAATGATTTTAGCTTTATTTCAAGGGGTTTTGCTGACATAGAGAGGGAAACAGTCAGTGGTAATTGTCATGGGAAAAGGGGAGAATTCTTCGTCCCTTGTTTTGGGGAGTTTTCTTCAACTTTTGGTGTTTGATTCATCAGCACTCCAGGAAAGCCTAGACCCTTGTGCCCAACAATTCTGTCAGTGTCGCTTTATGGGGACCCGTCACTGAACGGTTCTGCTGGACTGGAGGGTGATTTGACTGACTTATTCAGAGAGCTACACCAACAGCATTAGGCTCCTCAGCAGGTCTTCAACTTTATCTGAGTATATTACCCATTGCAGGTGACTGCTAGAACCCCTGAAGGACTCATACAAACAGTTTATGGACTAACAGACTTTATTAATACAAAATTGAGACAGGTTAAGGTTTGAGGGTTGCTGGTGGTAGCATCTGCAAAAATGTATTTAAAGCAATGCACAGACAAGCTCTAATCCCCAGTAAAGGTGTTCAGCATGCAGAGTGTGGTTCTTACCCAGTAGGTGTCCTTATGAGGAAGAAGAGAGGTTAAGTCCATTGACTAATTCCAGAAGTTACAATGGAGTCTTCCTAAGTTTTAGCCCATTCTCAACTTACTTTTATACTATTTCTTTATGGTTAGATGAAGCTTGAGTGACTTTAGTGTAAATACTTTTGTTGCTTTTATTGGTATAAAATTCTCTTGTTTTGTTTTTAAAGATAAAGCCAAAAAAAAAAAAAATATAGAGTGCAAACCCAGTGTGGGATGATCATATGTTGAAGGTGGGTAACTTTGGGATGGAAGTGTTTGTAAACAGTATCATTAAGCTCCGATGAACCAAGTCCATCCTAAGAGAGAGATTTCACCACAGTTGTTGACTCAGCAGCAGGACATCTTCTCCCACCTCCCTTGGGTGACAGGTGCTATGAGGTTTACAGCTGCAAAGCACCATCAAGTTCCCCTCCCTGCAAGGATTTCTACAGAGCCTGGGTGTGGTGTCTCCACTCTGCTCCAACCGCCGTTCCATCCCCCTTGGCAGGTGCTCGCTGTCGTATGCAGAATTACCACAGAGCTGCCAACTGTGTTCCATCCAGGGAGTAGCAGCTGCGTTTTATCCTATAATTTCTGTACCATTGTAACTTCTGTTAAGATGTGAATGTAACTTCTCTTTTTTCTCTAACTTTTCTCTCAGATATCTTGCCATGGTGTTCCCAAGTCATCTTTCCATAGTAATGGTCTTTCTAATATGAGACATACTATCACAGTTTTTCATTTGTTGGTGTTTTTTTCTTGAACACTTTTTCTTGTGACTTCTGTCACAGATCTACCCCTCTGCTGATTTCATCTTAGCTTCACATGTTAATTTTGTATCTAGTGGCAATGTGGACTCTGATACTTTTGTTTTTTCATAATGTGATTGACTCCAAACCTCAGAGCTACACAAAGTTTAGAAACAAAAAACCAACTAAATCTCAAGGCCTTGACTACTATAATGCTCCTAAACTATCAAAGCTCTAAAAATTGTGTAGATTCATATTATGGCAAAATGCCACATTTGGCAAAATGTCATTTTTAAGACCCACAGCAAGACAAGGGGAGTCAGTGAAAGCTGGCTGTATTAGGTTTACACAACAAGGCTTTGGTAGTGGCAGGAACTGCTGGCATGGCTTCTGTAAAAAGCTACTAGAAATTTCCCACATGTCCAACAGAGCCAGTGTTAGCCACCTTCAAAATGGGCTCACCACTGGCCAAAGCCAAGCCAGTTACTGATGGTAATAACACCACTGTGATGACATATTTTACAAGGAAAGTGAAGAAGTTATTGCATAGGAGATAGTTTCCAGAGAATAGAGAAGTGAGAATATGTGAGAGAAACAACTATGCAGACATTAAATTCAGTGAGGAAGAATGGGAAGGAAGTGCTCCAAGTGCTGGGGCAGAGATTCTTCTGTAGCCAGTGGTGAAGATCACAGAGAAGTCCCATGCTGCAGCAGTCGGTTGCCTGAAAGAAGGTTGTGACCCTATGAGAAATATAGACTGGAGCAGGCTCCTAGCAGGACCTGTGGCCCCATAGAGAGGAGCCCATGCTAGAGCAGGCATGCTGACAGGACTTGTGACACCATGGAGGTTCCATGCTGGAGCAGTCTGTTCCTGAAGAATTGTATCCCATGGAACGAATCCACACTGGAACAGTACATGAACTGCAGCCCTTGGGAAGGACTCATGGCAGAGAAGATCATGGAGGACTGTCTCCTGTGGAAGAGACCCCATGCTGGATAAGGGGAAGGATGACTCTCTGTGAGGAGGAAGCACCAGCAAAATAACACTTATTACCCTTCTCCCTGAGTGGTTAGGAAGAATTAGAAACAAAATTAGTCCCAGGAAGGAGAGAGAAGAGGGAGCAATGTGCTTTTTATGCTGATTCTGATTAGTAATAAATTCAATTAATTTCCTCAAGTTGGGTCAGCTTTGCCCATGATGATAATCAGTGAGTGATCTCTCCCTGTCCTTTTCTCAGTTCATGAGCCTTTCATTGATTTTCTCTCCCCTGTCCAGCTGAGAAGGGGAGTAACAGAGTGGTTTCGGTGGGTACCTGGCATCCAGCCAGCATCAACCCACAATGCTGTCTATTGAGCCAGTAAACGACAGAGATGCCTAGGGAACTGAAACAGTGATTATGATCACCTTCACAGCACAGTATTAGGAACAATAAATTTCCAAAGCAGTTTGTGAATCTCACTGCAACTGAGTTATTTATATAAACCAAGAACAACTGTACTTTTCTAAATGCTTGTACAGAATGACAAACAATGAAGCATCATGCCCTGCTCAGACAGTATGGAAAGTTAAAACTGTCTGTGGCTGTGCTAGTTTTATTATCATCTAGGGTTTTCCTCTTTCCTTGTTGAACAACTCATACAGCTGAGAGATTCTATTTACCAAGTTTTTGCTAGAGGTTGGAAAGTATTATTCCTTTTCATTGATGTGCCTGAAGTTTCAGTTTAAAGGAAAACAGATGCCAGAACAGTACACTGTTCTTTTACCCTATTTGCATCTCGAACACAGAATCACTGAATGGTTCAGGATGGAAGGCACCTTAGAAATCACTTAGTCTCAACCCCCCCATCAGGAGCGGGGACATCTTCGACTAGACCATGTGTCATGGGTGGTGGTGGAAGGCTTAGAAAATTTGTTAAAGAAGCCCTGCAAGGACTCCCTTGCTTTCTAAACTCCTTCTCAGAGAGCAGTCTAGGTGTGACTGAATCCAACATGAGTCTCAGATTATATCAACTGTTTAAGAAATTATAGGGGTGTGATTGAACAACTTTTATCTTGCAGGTTTTAGTAATGGCAAATTGAGAATATTTATATAAAATGACTAATTTATTATTACAAATGATCAGACAAATGAAAAGATGAGTGAACAGACAAAAGATCTGAATCAGAATTATTTACTACACAATATAAGCTCTAAAACTATGAGTAGTACAGTATAAGACTAAGCTTTATATTGGAGCAATTACTGAAGCAGTTATATTAAAGCTAGCAAAGAGAAATAGTTATTAAGCATTTAATGTAACTCACCCATACCAAAGCTCATGGGGAAATCTCTTTCACTCAACCTCAAGGAGTATCCTCGGGGGTAATCTTCAGCCCTAGGGAGGAATCTCCACACATACACCCCAAGAAAGGTTTTGCTAGAAGGACCTGACTCTACAAAAGGGGATCGGACATTTCTAGTATAAAATGATTGTGTTCTAGTCACAAATTTACAGTCCACCTACCAGCTTATCTGTCACATCCAACTTCAAAAAGTAGGATTTGTGTTTGAACTTCAGTGAATCAAGCTGGTTTTAGCATAATTCTACACCAAAAACGTTGTCATGGCACCACCGGCAACTCATCACGGGTAGCTTGCATGATGGCTTGCACTGTTTGCATTCTCTGACCAGATTTTAGGCATTATTGGTGTAGGCCTTCCTGCCACACTAAGTTACTCAAAGGCCACTCCAATCTGACCTTGAACATTTCCAGGAGTACTATACCAAACTAGAACAAGTAGAAGCTGATTTTATGTTTGTAAGTTATTAATCATGTTAAAATGTCAATCTCTAGAAGGACAAGTCCTCTGTAAGTAATCTGAACACCTCAGAAACACACTGTAATAAACAGGATTAACCTGACAACATAAGATTAAAACATCTTTGGCAAGAGGCCAGCCAACCTACTCAGGAAAGTTTTAAATTAAGAGTGGGGAGGGAACTGGTGAACTATGATCAAGTGAGGAGATGGTGGTCAGGGATCACAAAAAAAAAGGATGCAGGTTGATTTGGCAAGAGAAGCCTCACAGTCAATGAAACAGTGTTGAAGTCTGGACACCTCAATGTATGCACACAAAAAAAGGAAATATAAACAGGATGAAAGAATCAGTTAAACTCACATATATTCTGTGAAATCAACAAAACTTGGTGCTCATCTGAAGTACTTGTACACCACATGTACACCCCATGCACCATAGGGAGTGGTAAGAGAACTCATGAGTGCCAAGGGTGCTGGGTGAAGTCACTGCAAAGTCACACTTGGTTAATTTTGAAAAGTCGTGTTGATGAGGCAATGTTCCTGAGGACTGGAAGAAAGCAAATCTCACACCTGGCTCCAAGAAGCCCAGAAAGCAGACTCTGGGAAACTAGAAGCCTGTCAGACACCCCTTGATGCCTAGGAAGCTCATGAAACAAATAATCCTAGAAATCATCTGTACTGAGAAAAGAAGTGTGGTTGGGTTTGGTCAGCACAGTTTCATTACGGTGAAATAATTACTGAAAAATAACTACTAACTTACCTGACAGCCTTCCATGATGAGGTGACTGGCATGATGCCTAAATGTAAGCAGTTGATGTTCTTTATCTTAACTTAAAAATGAATTTTAACAGTGTCCCATCATAACCCCATATATAAATGGATGAAATTAAGTGGACAGTTGGACTAAAAAGTTACAGAATAAACAGGTTCAAACTAATGTGACTAGTGGCATTTGTCATCATTCTAGCTGGAGGCTAGTCACTGTTTGTATATCCTGGGGGTGAATACTGGGTCTAATGTTATTTTACACCTTCATTAATGATCTAGATGATAGGGCAGAGTGTACTGCAAAGGAATTTTCAAATTAGATAAACAGAGAGGATAGGCTGATGTACCAGAAGGGTACTGGGGCTGGCAGGAACCTCAAGCAGTTCAACAAACTACAGTGTCCCATACCTGAGGAACAATAACCCCCACCACAAGCACAGGCTCTCGGCCAACCATCTGGAAAGCAGCTTTACAGAAAACGACCTGTTAGTTCTGGTGAAGATCAAATTGAACACGACCCAACAATTTCCCTTGTGGCAAAGAGGTTTGATGTTTTCCTGAGCTGCATTAAAAGCACCCAGAAAGCAGAAGGAGGTGATCCATACTCACTACTCAACACTAATGAAGCATATCTGGGATGCTCTGTCCAGTTCTGGGCTCGTCAGTATATGGAAGGACATGGACATACTAGAAAAAGCTCAGTGAAGGGACAAGATAATTCATGGACTGGAGTATCACTTATATAAAGAGAGTCTTTACAGCCTGAAGAAAGGAAGGCTGAGGTACATCTTTTCCATGTGTATTGAAACCTGCTGGGGAAGAAGTAAAGGGGACAGAACGTGACACTAGGTTATGTGAAGTGACAGTACAAAAACCAACAGGTACAAACTAAGATGCAGAAAATTCTGTTTTAATAAAAGAAAATACCTGCTTTATTGTTTGGGTTTTTTTTAGAATCTCCATTCTTTAGAGATACTTAAACCTACCTGAATAAACAGGAGTGGTACTACATGATCAACCCCTCTCCAGTTCTGTGATACTGTGTTGGGAAAGACTTCTGCCACAGCACATAGAGGATAGAAACAGAGGATCATCCAGACTACACATCATGGAAAAAGAAACTGCTAGAAACAAGACCACCACTGTGGCAACTTCCAAAGGACCAGAGACTTTATAATTTAACATTATCTGTATTTTTTATGTACGGGTTTTCCCCTGTTTAGATTGTAACTCCTAGAACCCCCAGCACACACATGAATATAAACTGTTCCTTTCTTCCTGGGTATCCAGCCCCTCCCCCCTCCCGACCTTATTGGACGTATCACCAGTCACTCCCTATTCCTGGGTTTCCACTGGGTTTTGGTCTTTCTGCTCCTTTATTGGCCCCTGTGTTCCCCAAACCACACCACTCCCCCTGAACCCTTACCAAATCACACCCTACCTCCCAAACCCCACCCAAAGAGCTTAAATACCCTTGAGTCAAGTAATTAAAGGCTTTTCTACGACCTCACTACATGGGAGAGGTGTATGTCCTTACTCCTGACTATATGGGGATTTCACAATCACCTCCGGACCCCGGGAGGCCTGGGGAAGTAGAGGAGCCGGCTCACCCTCACAGCTGTTAATACTGAAATGTGGAGTTGTGTATCAATAAGGCCGACTGGACAGATTCAAGTACTCCACTACAGTGCTTTTGTTAGTAATTCGGGAATGTTTCTTTGGTGAAACATATTCTTACAAATATGCAGACTGATATATGAACACAGAATGATGTCACAGTTTTACAGATGATGAAATTTCCCTAGTGTCAATTGTGAGGAACTGAGCAAGAATATTGTTAATTGATTCATTTCAAACAAAAGTCCTTCTAATAGAGTTCATGTACTTCTGGATACTTTTGATCAGGAGGAACTAGATTTGCAACTGATGGAAAGGTTTTGGCCTTTTAGTAAGAAAGATGCATCATTCTATAATCGCTAAGAGTCTGGTCTGTTATTATATTTGTTTATTTATTTGGTTTTTATTTCAATTTTCTCTTGCTTTTAGTTTTATTTTAGTTATACATAACTTTACAAATATGAAAACTATGTCATTCTTGAGGTATTCATTGAGAGTTTGATCTAGGCAATCATTCAACATTTAAAGGGACTATATCATATGAAATTGAAAAGGATCAAAATTTTATTATATGTAAAATATTAGTAAGTGTAGGAGTTTAAGTAGTCTGGAAAAGAAATAATGAATAGTGGCTATTGAGTTAGTACTCTCCAAAGAAAGAACAGAGAGGATATTCAGATAGATGTGGGACAGAGGAACCAGAAAAAGTTCTTTCTGCCATAGTTTTTGCTGTTACTCTAAGTCTTCAAAATGGGCCCTATGGAAGCATGTGTGGTAAATACCCAGACAAAGAAACCAGAGGGCAGCGTTTTTTGTAGTATTACTCAATACCGTAACAGTTTTGTTTTTCTTCCTGTCCTTTTTATCAATCCCATTTATAGCAAAGTGCTTTATTTCATTATTTAAAGAAGTATTACCAGATCTAAGCTGTAAATATTTTTAAAAATCTTAGAAACAAGAAAACAAGAGATGCTGTCAATACTAAATGCATAATCTTTTGTTTTACTTTTTCAATGATAGTATTTTAATTTAAAGTGGCTAAAATCCAACTTGAGCAAATACATTGCTCAAAAATTTCTGGCTAGTCAAGAAGAATTATAAAACACCTTGAATATCTTTCAAGAATGAGAACATGAGTATTTAAAAGAAATACATATCCTTGAATGTAAAAAGTTCTTTATTCATGCTACAGAGATCTGCATATTTCTTAGCATGTGATTTTGTGCCTATTTTGCTCCTATATTAGCATACTGTTTTGTTTTACAATGCCTTTTCAAAAGTATTACTTGATATTTCCCTTCACAGTCCTATGGAACAACTAGGTAGGATTCTTCACTTTCAAGTTTTAAATGGTCTCCAAATGCTCAAGCCATGTAGGAAAAAGTCAAAGAGCCACTAAACCAGAACACTTCTTCCTTTGTACGATAACAAAAAATAGAAAGGGACATGATCATCGTCTCAGAAAAAAACTGTTCTTGTAACATATGTATATTCTCAGGAACTCAGTGTGAGAAAGAGTTTGTGCAGCTGTTTTGTCATATGGTTTTTTTTTAGTAAGATACCTCAAAAATGAAGAATTCTACAAAGTGGATCAGAGCTATATACTGTCATTGGAAGTGGCTGACTTACCATTCTTCCTTGCAAAGAGAATCAGTTTACAAAGTCATTATTTGCCTTTAACAAAGGTATCACATAAAGCAAGGAGAGAAAGCACCATGTGACTAGGAGACAAGAGACACACTTATGAACTGCCATTCTATGACAGTTATCAAAAGATCGTTTGTTGTTCTAAATACCCGTTTTTTGAATTGCATGGCCTGATGTTCAGTGTTTTAAATTTCACCTTTTAAAGTTGAAAAAAATGTGAAAATAGAACAAAGTTCTTCTGAAATCTGAGATCTACAAACGAGCTTGTTTTCCTATAAAAGCAGTTTTAAGAGAGAGCTGTAAAAGACAAAAAAACCAACCAACCAAACAAAAAAAAAAAAACCAAAAAACAAAAGTGACTGTAGAATTCCAAGCTATATTCAAAGGAGACAGATTCTTCTTTTCCATAGTAACCAATGTTTCATAAAGAGTTTTATGATTTCAGCATAACTACATTTGGAAAGATACTACATAGTGTGCTACTTGTCTATTTGTTGTGTTTAAAGGTAGCCTCATATTCAGAAAATAAAGATTAAGTACAGGATAAACTTAAGTACCTTAGGAAAGAAGTACATTGTTTCAGGTCAGAACCACTAGATATTGTGACGGTACACACCAATTGCAATTGAAATGTAGAGATTTTGAGGGTATTTATCTTGTGTATTTTCTTATTTACTTCTGGTTAAAAGAAACACCAAAAACCACAAGAACACATTCTTATAATCATTGTCTGATGATCAAACACAGTGTCTGTAGTAGCATCCTTTTTATAATTTATGTAATGAATAATGGACAAAATAGTCCTAACTACATGTTGTACTGTTTTTCCAAATCTACAATCTTATAACCATAATAAAGTAAGGTGAGGTTTTCTACTTCATGCTAAATGAACCTGTATGAATACAAATACAAACTAATGCAAGCTGAATCAGAGAGTAGAGACATAAGGAGTACATTACTGTAAAGTGCAAATATTCATTTTTCTCTAAATAAACTGTCAAAGGTATCACTGGCAATCCAGTTAAAGTAGAAAAGTAAATTTAAAAAAGCCCCTGATACACCATACTGAAAATCAAGTACTTTTCTGTTGTTCTTGACTTAAAAATTTTTCTTAGTCCAAACATTTCACTGTGTTTTTACTCAGGGTCTAGCCTATAGGAAGTAATACAATGTCCTTGCCTTCTCTGCAAAAAATTCTCATTTCTCTGATTCTAAACCTCTCTTTCCAAAGTCCATATTCTGATACCGCTGTGTGGAAAACCACTAAATAGACAATTATACTTGATTATAATTAAGAATGAAATTTCAGAAAATGTTATTGTATCCACAGACAGAAATTTCAAATATGACAGTAGGAAAAATTCTCCTAGCTAACCCCTTTGATATTTATCTACTGTTTCACAGCACTGAAAAAGTGAACATTCTAATGCTACCTGTAGAAAAATATTTTTTTTGATGGTTATTTTTTTCATCATATTACCCCTACTAATTTTAATCATGGAGTAATGCTCATTGTAAAACTTAAAATAATCAGCAACAAACTTTCTGTCTTTACAAAGGAATGAAACAATTCTCCCAATTTTCTTGCACAAGAGAAAGAAAAACAATTGTTTCATATGTTCCTGGAGTCTTTGAAGTCCCCCTCTATTATCAGATTTTTACTGTTCTGCAGTAGAAACAGTAGCTTTGTACTCCGCATTATAGTTGGAATCTGAAGCTGCTGGAGTGTGAAAGAATTTTGTGGAAATGGCTGATTGTGAAATAGTTTTAGAGAGACCTTGTTCTTCTAATGTTAGATTTTTAATTCAATCTCTTTTTGTTTGGACTTTGCTGTTTGGGGTTTTTTTTGTGTCTTATGTCTTCCATGGCACAAATATTTCTAGTTTTATACATAATTCTGGTACTTTTTTTGTCATTTTCTCCATTATTAGTGGCCTTTATTTAAACCAGCTTTAAAATAAAGGCTGTTTCAAAAGGCTGTTTTGCATGGTCCTTACTTAATTTTCATTAGAATATAATTTAATAGCATAATGCTTTCTTTTTTTTCTGCCCTGCATTGACTTACAAATAATGACAAAGGGAATTTGAAAGATTGCCTTCCTTTGTTTAGTGGGGTTCTACATGTTTTTAGTAATAAGATCAATTAAAGGAGAAAGTTTTGTAGTAACTATTAGTGTCGAAAAGTGGCTACAGAATACGTGGCATTCATGACAGCTCTTTCTGCTCTGGTTCCTATGAAAAGGTCACTAGTTGAATCCTACATGAAATAGAACTTAGAGCTAATGAGCATCTGAGAACTTGTCCTTATTTTTTCAATTAGGACTTTTATCCACTGGTTAGCACCTATGTATGAATGCTTACAGGTATTTTACAAAATCTTTTAGTAAAATCAATGACTCATGTGATGGCATGTGAACTAGCAATACCCTTCAACTTTTTATGTATTTGAAGCAGCTTTAAGAGAAGCTGTCTTGAGAAAACTCTAGTTGGTTTTGAATATATGAGAAAAAAGTTAACATTTATGTTTCTATCTAATGTGGTGTCTTAGTTCAGGGGAGAACTAAGATATCTATGTTGGCTGAGAGAGAGAAAAGGAAAGGCCTTCTTCCCCCAAGATCAGTAAAAAAAAAAAAGAAATAACCCCTGTCCTTTAAAATTAGGAAGAGAACTTTTCTAATTAAAGTATATGGGAAAAGGATAACAGTTCTTAACCACAATATATCTCTATATGTCCAGAAAATGACCAAACAAAATGTATAATAAACCCTTTGAAAAAAACCAAAAAGTCAATGTCTCTATCCAAAAAAAAAGGGTGCAATTATATTTACGGACAGCAGGTGGCGATGTCTTACCTCGGGATACCCTAAAGGGG
>VWZF01005610.1:18658-36253 GCA_013396755.1 Sclerurus mexicanus
AAAAAAAAAAAAAAAAAAAGTTTCAACTCCACACATGAAAGTTAGCGTGGATTCCCATTTTACACAGAGATAAAAATTAGAACTTTTTTTCTTACTTCTGGTAAAGAATTTGCTTACACTAGAACCACAGATTTTTACTTTTTTTTTTTTTTAAGTTGTTCTGAAATAGGCTACCTATCATTTCATGTGCAATATCACACTTACTTGTCATTAATCCAAAAAGTTTGGCAAATATTAAAGATCATTAGCCCTTAAAACTGAATGCTGAAGTATTTCCTCTTGAAATTGGAAGCCTTTAATTAGTACCATCTGAACAAAAGGACTGAGGTTTACCACAATGAGAATAATATAGTGAATTCTCTCAAGGACTACCTATCACTTAAACAATATGATTTTTAACAGTAATGCTTTAATTTTCAAACTCCTAATCTTATGCCACTATTATATATTTCCTAAGACAGAAAAAATAATATCTATTTGTAAGGGTAATAATTCTGAATGTGAGACTACTGTTGCATGAGGTTTAGGTTGGATATTAGAAAAAGGGTTTTTTCTCTAGTGGGTGATTGGACACTGAACAGGCTCCCCAGGGAAGTAGTCACAGCACCCAGCCTGACAGAATTCAAGAAATATTTGGGTGATATTCTTGGGCACATGGTGTGACTCTTGGGGATGGTCCTGTGCAGGACCAGGAGTTGGATGATCCTGATGGGTCCCTTCCAACTCATCATATTCTGTGATACTTTGTGGCCATTTTCACAAAATAAGGAATTATAATAGAGATAAACAGAGATAGATCCTCAAATAAGGATAGAGTTTAATTGAAGTAACATTTACCAAAAAAGGTGTTTCATGTAAGAATACACAAGGTATAGTAAGAGGGAGAAGCTAGTGACAAGGAAGAAAATGCTCTTCTGGTTCACTTTTGCCTTTAACAAGAGAGAGGTATTTTGTATTTGTTAAACTAATTTCCTCTGTAACATTATTGTAAACATTATTGTGTCCCATTTTAAGTGTTACTCCAAATTTTGTCTTTTTTCTTATTTTAATTACTTTAGTGAACATAATTAGGTGAAGTATTTCACTTTTATTCTGCTTCCTGTAGTCCAGAAGTCAGTGTATGAGTTCAGTTATTACATGACAGCTGTCGCATGCCTCAGACCTGAGGATAAAAAGAGTGCACAACCAAAGTTCTCTACTGATTCATGGAAAACTCAGAAAAATCTTTGGCTGATCTATATTTGTAGCTAATGCCATTAATGAAGATCAATCTTCATTAATACTGTGAATCTACAGAGTAGTATACATAAACGGGTACATTTTTTTCTTTATTTTTCTGGGAATTCTGCTTGCAAAACCCAGGAATTTTAAAAAAAATAAAACTATGCAGCAAATAGCAGGCTAAATGAAAATTATGATTAATGTCTTTTATTCTTCTACAGAGTCCCAAAATATTGATTTTTTTTTTTTTAATATTTACATTTCTCTGGTAAGGAGAAAGAAGAAAATGCAATGTATTCTAGAGTGTAAGTGGCTATACAAAAAATCATGTGAGGTATTTCCGAGCAAGAGGGATTGTTTTACACAATTTTTGTGTTTCCTTTTGGTCAGGGGGAGAAAAGGGTCAACTTTCCAAATCTATGAAAAGTGGGACCTAGAATCTATCCTGAATATCTCTTTGACACAGAAGCTTGCCTCCCTTCCTGTTCCTACATCCCTTCCCTTGCACACAGTCTAATATACTGAATTACTATAGAGAGATCTCAAAGGCACTGATAATGCATAGACAGCTACATTGTTATCTGTGATCTTACAGAAGCAGGGAACTAATTATATTTATCTTCTTATTACATTATCCTACATTTTGCCTGGTGGATATTGACATGTATCCTTCTCTCAAGCTAAAACTTTTAAAGAAAAGCTTTGTTGTAGTGTCCTATTCCTCAAGTGAAATTTTCCAAGAGAATTCTTTTCACAGCAGAAAGAATCTTCATGCTTTCACTTTGTTTGATTTTTTTACCATAGTTGTTTAGAATATGGCTTCATTTTTTTTCAAGACAAAACACAGCAGCCTGCTGAATAAGCTTATTGAGCTCCTAATCTTTTGATTCTGTCTTCACATCACCTGTAAATAGGGAGTAACATTTAAAGATTGAATTGTTTTCGCCATCATATTGCTATTCCTAAG
The DNA here is from genome assembly GCA_013396755.1 of Sclerurus mexicanus. Classification (NCBI taxonomy): domain Eukaryota; kingdom Metazoa; phylum Chordata; class Aves; order Passeriformes; family Furnariidae; genus Sclerurus; species Sclerurus mexicanus. Next base: position 20,847 of record VWZF01005610.1, read on the forward strand.
TCTGATTTGCAAATATAGAATTAAATGGAGATGCAGGAAAGAAGGTTGAAATTATTATTTCATACTTTTACACCTTTTACACTCACACAAAAGAATACTCTCACAAAAGAAATGGGCAGAAGAACACATCAAGATAGTTCAGCTGACCACTGTGCAGCTAAGCAGTAAGTATGAAAGCAGCCTTCAGCCATCTTGCACTAACATTCCCAATAGGATTTTTTTTTCCAGAGAAAATTACAAATTATTGGAGGTGAAGAAAATGAAAGAGACAAAAGTAACTAAGAAAGGTGTCACGCAAACAAAGTTTATTTTTTAGAGCCACTTGGTCATCAGCATACAGCTGTTTCACTCTATGTGACTTAACACCTGTGGAAGGCAGAGAGATATGAGTAGTTTATATGTAAGTGTAAAAGCCTCAAGGTAACTGCTGATGTCTCTACATCCTTATTTTAAAGGCTTAAAAGAGACACAGAGCAGAAAAAGAGCAAAGAAAATAGAACCGAACTTCAAAATGGCCCTTGTCTTCCATTTTCTTTTCTACTGTCTGGTTACTAGTAAATCCCTTTCTATCTCTGAAAGGAAATAAGTGTTTCACAAGTGATTCCTTATCTCTTCTGTGATGATGCATGTAACAATAATAGGATAAATTCCAATAGACTGACACATTTCCATTTTCATTTACAAGTGATAAATCTTCCAGCATGTACATCATTGAAAATTAATTTTATCTAAGTGTTCTTAAGCTCACTGTCTGAAAATGTAAATACTCCTATTGCAAATTTTGATCCAGTTGACTTTTATTTTAAGCAGAAGCTTCCACTGATTGTGAGAGGCCAAACAGTGATGAAGGGGAAAGACTGCTACTGCTCNAGTTGAGGAAAAAGAAAGTATATAGACACACATATATGTACCTATATCTCTCTCTAGAGAGAGAGATTTTCAAATCTTATTGGGTGAAGTAATGCCCTGGTAACCTGAGGCTCAGCCTGTCTGCAGAAATGACCTGTCAGAAATGCAGCTGTTGCCCCTGATTGCACTGGCTGCCAGAGGTCTGAAGAGCTCAGGAGCATGATAGTACTAGGAGCCCCAGGGCAGTCACATAAATGCCCTTTTGCTGACATAGAGCTGTGTCACAGCCTAACGAAGCTGCACATAAATAATAGCACAGGTGGATGTGTCTAATGTATAAAACAACAAAAAAGTGCAGCTGTTTTAGGGGGTACCTAGTTACACTGGGTACACTGCTTCAGAACTGGGCATGAAGAACTGATAGCTATGCTGTATTGTCCTGTAGTTTATATGTATGCTGTGTCTCATTTTGTTCCTGCATATTTACTCCTCACCCTGCACCAGAAGTAATTGTAAACCGTTAATTTTCCAAATTAAAAATTATTTTCTGCCTTTTGTTTCTACTTATATAATTCCTTTCAATTTCCCAGTATTGACTAGGTTTAAAATAACAGGACTGGAGTCAATGCACAGCAAAGACCGTTTTCTGCATGCTGACAAGCATACAGGGATGGATACAGTTTACTGAGGAACACTGATAATCAGTCCTATTTGTCGTGTCCAAACTATTTTCAGCCTAGCATAAATATTGAACACTTGTACTAGCTACAGTGTGAAAAATTCCAATTCCAGTTCTTGTCACAGAAGAGGGTTTCCAACAGACACTAGGATTTTACTCTGTAGTGTGTTTAAGCTACTGTTTTGTAAATCAGTCTCACATCAGTAGCTAGCAGCAGGAGTGAAACCAACTGAAATTGGAGAATAGCAGTCTTTAGTCACAGGTTTGGTTAAGCAGTGTTTTCACATAGCTCCCTGACCCTATCAAATTGTCTCAAAACAATTTGACTACTTACAGTACCTAAATAAAGTGGAAGTTGAGAAGAAAACTACATCAAAGACCAAGAAAAACCAACAGTGAGTTCTCAAAAAGGATATACCATTTTGCCCATAAACAGCCATCTCTATAAGTTTCTTCAGCAAAGGTGAAAGTGGTAAGAAATTGATCTCCCTATTCTTCCCACTACTACATTGACTTGTCATCTCTCCTCTCTACTCATCTTAGATACCTTATCAGCAGTTTTGGGTAGCTACAAGAACGACTGAGATGAATGCATATTAGAGAGGTGGCAAAGACGAGGCAATCAGTCTTGTACACACATGGGGTCATGAACAGGTTTCTAGAGGACCCAGATGAGGCTGTTCAGGGCCAGTAAGATCTATTAATGCCCTCAGGGCCCAGAAAGATAAAGTCTGAGTGAGCTTATGTAGTTCCCTGTGGAGAAAATTGGCTTCTTGGATACCTTAAAGGTGTCTGCTACTACCTGGCTAGAAAGCCCAAAGGTGAAGCAAGACTCCAGTTGGAACTGCATGGACAAGAGACAATGAACAGTCTGAGAATTTCTGAGAAATTCTAATGAGGTATTTTTTACTATAATATTTTTACCATAAGCAGTCAAATACAGAAACTAGAAACCAGAGATACTGTGAGATGTACATTGCTGGAGGTACTCAAGACTCAGAGGCCCATGTTCTGTAATAATTGCATCCAATTAGACCTGCTTTAAACAAAGGTAGGTTTAGGTGATCTCTGGAGGTTCCTTCTAACCCATTCCTCTGTGAATCCATGCTTAGAAGCAGCATTATCTTCCTATTGGAGCACGGCAAAGGAAAGAGCATTTCCAGAAATTTAATAGCTCCAGAATACAATGACCTGAAGACACAATTTGTACTTTGAGAGACTTGCACAGATATCAGATCATATATAGTGCTAGGTTTATCAGGGACTTATATCTTCTTTTCATATAGAATACTATTGTATCATAAGTTGGATTCATCTGAACCTGTTCAGCCTAGGGTCCACTATATATATGTTTACAGGAGACAATCCATTTAAAGCAAAATTGAACTTTTTGTAGAAACATGAAAAAAAATATTGTCACATCTGTAAAATTCAGATAAATTACTCATTAGCAATCCAATTTTTTTCTCAAAGAATTTCATCATTTTAAACCCTAATTTCCAACCTCTGCATTTTACCTATACCAAAACAATTCAGAGTTCCAAAGGCTGGCATTACATGGAGGACAGCTTTATCAGGAACTGAATTAGCCTGCTTTAGCTTTTTCCTTAGGTGGCATTTAGATGTGCGCATAAGCTTTTGAGTTAGCAGAAGTCATGGACTTCTATGCTCTGTTAATTCTACCACTCTCTCCAAATTACTTTGAATTATATAGCTTTCTTTGAAGCAGTATTAATTGCTGCCAGTTTCAAGTGTACTCACCTTGCACTTTATGATGAGATGATTTGCATATGGATAATCTTCGTAGAAAGCTGACCTTGATCTTAAGCACCAGCAGGCCCTGCATTTACTAGTGGTAAGACCTAGCCATGGTTCTGACCTATATCAAGATAAAAATGGTTGTATTGAACAACATCAAGAAAGATGCCTTATGAAATTTGTTGGATATTTAATTAGGTTTTGATCCTTTCAACACTGACCACTGCTAAATATTTTCCATACTATTAAAAGAGGAGAAAAATCCATCATTTCATTTGTGCCTAGAATGACTTTTTCTAGACTATTCATTGTATGTGCTCATCCTTTTGTGGCTTGCTCATTTGGTTGAGGCATTTAATTTCACAGCTTTCTGTGATTTCTGTGGCCTGTTTTGCTTTTCTGTTTATCTCTTCCCTTCTGCGAGACAAGTAAAACTAATCATTAGACTTTTTTTTTTTCTCTCATTTTTCTTATCTTCTATATGGTAATTGGTGTGCTGCTCATAAAACTATTCACCATAGCATCTTCCCTACCATATTCAAATCTCCCAATCAAATGGCATCTGCCATCTGTCCTTCCATAACTTAAGAAGATGTAAAGACTGTAGTTGTATAAAATCTCAAAATCTCTAGTATGTGCCCTTGTGAGTCCATTTTATTCTAATAATTTTTCATCTCCCCCTATTCTCCTTGATAATTATATATTTACAATTAGGAGTTTCATGATCACATTTAGATTATGCTACCGTTATAAGATAAATAATTTTAAATGAAAATATTTCTCTTATAGAGGGTTTTTTAGTTTTTACCTTTTTTTTTTTTTCCATTGTTAATGATATCAGAAATTTTAATGTGTTTAACAGTACAGGATAAGATTTCATTTGAAATATATATACAGCACAGAGAATTCAAGGGTATTATCAACAGTATTTTGTGCTTCTCTATGCACTGCAGCTAGTTTGCATACAAGCATGTTTCTGAAACATAATCTTTTTGGTATGGACACTTTCTGACAATTCTGACATCAGCACAGCTGGATATCTGACAAGCAGGATTTAGAAAAATATAAACTTGGGCATTGCAATGTGTTTGATTGAAAATATCTCTTATACCAATGGCAAATGAAGTACTTCTCTGTTTCAAGGAGGAGGAGGTGAATACTGCAGTTGTCTGTGATTTGTCCCCAGTGAGGAAAATGCCACAAGGTACTGCTGGAATGAGATACCTTATGAGAAATAAACTCATATTCTGAGAGAGGTAATTCCATTGAAACTGGGATGTTTCTACATGATAAATATTCTAGAATCTATCTGGAGTTCAAGGCCAATAAATGAAGTTTCTGTGATCCTATCTGGTTGACCTAATTAGAGACTGAAGGAGATAATGGCAAGGTTGTTGTTCTGGATAAACATAGAGGGGCAAATTTACATTGGATCTTCACATGTGTTATGTACAATAACTTTCTGATTACACTATGGACAAATGAACTTCTATTGGCCTCTTTTTGTAGTTCATTGCAATGCTGGTTAACTTTTAGGAAGCAATTTCTTACTGTAAATGTTTCTTTCATTCACAGGAACATTAAACAAGAGATCCATCATTCACACAAAATAGCTCAAATTTACTGTTTAAAACTTTCAACAGTACTGCTGGCTACACTGCTTTCTGACCTGCACTATCTGACTATTAATTTCAGTTGTAAATCAGAATATAGGAAGTTTCAGCTACTGTACCTGTTTAAAAGAGTATCCAAAATAACTTGTGGTATAATCCAGTTTCAGTGTTCATGGGCATATATGACTATTTATGAGGACTAAAGTTATTTTCAGTGAACTCAGGGACAACATTCCCAGTGGCTTTTATGGGAGTAAGATCTGGTTCATTGCTTTTCAATGCTTGTATCTCTACAGCAACAATAAGCATTTTCCAAGGGCATATGATCTCTGTAAGGGATTGAAAAACTGTTTCGGTCAAAGCATAAACTGAAAGAGAGAGAAACTATTGAAACATGTTCCAGTTCCCTTCAGTTTTCAAAAGCCTATATCTGGAGCCAGTCTGCCTAAATAGAGAGCAAATTGTTCATTACCTTGTCAAATGTTAATACAATATAGTGCACTGCTCTTTTACAGAAAACTATCATTGTGATGTTTTTGAACAAAGCTTTGGATGTTGTTCTTTGTACTCTGCAGAAGATACATTTATATATATATATATATATATTTACTACCTCAACTCTAGTGATTGAGATCATCAAGGAACACAAGGTGGAAATACAGACTCAACATAATTATCAAACATTTTTTGTTTATACATGAACTAAAAATATTTTCTTGCAGTTCCTTTTAGGCCCCAAGCTAATAACAAAGCACTAGTGAAAGATATAGTCTCTTTCAAGTTACACGATCCTTTGCATTAAATCTTTAAAATGATTACATGCCCCTTTTTTTTTCAGCAGTAACTATACATTATTGCTTGGGTTTTTATAACAATAAAAAATATACTCCTTCTTAGTGTTTCACATGGAGTATAAAAATAGTAAAAATGGATCAGTTCTTGAAAAAATTCCATTCTAAATACCTCTTTCTAGTACCTAATCCTCTCAAGATTCCATAAAACAGTTGCGTATCAACTCAATTGTGTGAAGTACTACTCCAAAGCAGCTTGATAATATAACAACATTGAATAATTAATAAAAACAGGTTAATAAATATCCATTATTAAATAGTGGGCCCATGAGGTGAAGATGAGGGGAGAACATATTTTCTGTCCTTTGTTCTAATATTTTTAAAATCTTAGCCAGGCTTTAAAAGACCTGATAAGAATTATTAATATTATTTCAGTTTAATCTATGATGAAATCTAAATTTAAGCTCATAAATTATCCTTAAATAAAAGAGAGTAAAGAAGAACGATAATTAAAGTTTGAAATAAGGAGATGTAATACTGTTTGGGTTTTTTTTACATAGATATATATGTAGTAACAATGTTATTATTAATATGCAAACAGTAGTCAATAAATAACACTAAAATTACACACAATGTGCTGCAACATAGCTCCAGTTTGCTTCATAGACACACTCACATTCTAGATAGAGATAAATGTGTCTTTGATATTTTAAGCAGTTTCCATGCAGAAGATACAGGTAACCTGACTCTTTGTCCCTTTGTATGCTAACTAGTGCTTCAGGTACAGTATATTTTCCTATTTTTAGATAAAAACCAACACATTTGGGGGGTTTCATTTGTTTGTTTGCTTAGTTTTTGTTTGTGTTTTTCTGTTGTTTTGGTTTTGGGGGCTCTTTGGTTTTTGTTTGGTTTTGGGGTTATTTTACTCAAATTGCAATAGCAATTATTTAAAAATGTAAGCTTACAGTAATTTTGCAGATGACACTGAGTTCAGCTGATGTGTTGATCTGATGGAGGGTAGGAAAGGTTTTCAGAGGAATCTACACAGGCTGGATCAATGGGCTGAGGTAAATGGAATAAGGTTCAATAAAGCCAAATTCCAGGTGTAGCCCTTGGGTCACAACAGCATCAATCAACACTACAGCCTTGAGAGAGTGGCAGCAAACCTGCACAGCAGAAAAGGATATTGGGGTGCTGGTCAAAGCTGACTGAAAACGAGCCAGCAGTGTTCCCAGATAGCCAAGATGGCCAAGAGCATCTTCATCTGTATCAAAAATAGTGTCATCAGCAGGACTAGGGTAGAGACCATCCCTGTACTCTGCACTTGCAAGACCACAGACTCTGAAGTCCTGAGTTCAGTTTTGGGCCCCTCACTTCAAGAAAGACACTGAGATGCTGGAGTGTGTCCAGAAAAGGGAAATGAATCTGGTGGAGCATCTAGGGGGTGAGCCCTATGAGGACCAGCTAAGGGAGCTGGAGTTTTTTAGCCTGGGGAAAAGAAGGCTCAAGGAAAATGCTACACTTTCTGTAACTACTTGAAAGGAGATTGTAGGGAAGTGAGGATCCATCTCTTCTCCAGGTAACAAGTGAGAAGAGGAAATGGCCTCAAGTTGCACCAGAGGAAGTTCACATTAGAGACAAAAGATGCATCACTGAAAGCATGGTCAGGCTTTGGATCAGGCTACCCAGGGAGGTGGTGGAATTACCATCCCTGGAAATATTCAAAAGTTGTGTGGATACACACTTGGGGATGCAGTATTGTGGTGAACAGAGCAGTGTTAGGTTAATGACTGGACTCAATGATTTTGGATTCCTTGGGGCATGTGCTGGGTCTTTCCTTTCTCTAATATCATGTCTGTTTTGCACAACAGTTGGAATAATAAGTCTTAGACATCCATGTTCAAGATCTTATAGTGTTCAGTGCAATGTAGTGCAATATAGAAAGTAATATTTGGCATGAATTCAAAGTCTTAGTTAATTGCTAATTAATGCAAAAACAGTGAATAAGTCCTTCTTTCAGTAAATGTTGATATTAAGCTGTCCTATTTAGACATCTGCATATGCCTCTGCCAGCTTCAAAAAATATGCTTTTCAAAGATTCATACAGGACTACAATAAAGAATGTCAAAGCTGAGCATCAAAGCAGGGAAAGCAGACATGAGTCTTTGCTGCTGCCGTGGAATGGAATATGAAACAACTTGAATCACTTTTCCCCCCACCCCAGTCACAATGTCATTGGAGTCTTCACAGAGACTGAAACTTGAGTGGATTCAAGTGTCCACAAGAAATGTGCAAAACATTAAGAGCTGTAGCAACCCAAGTTGTTTGTGTAGCAATTCAAACTGCAGAATGCAAAGGATTTCATGGCCTTTCGGCATACCTAGAAGTGTTGATGGAGATCTGAGATATACTATGTGTGTGGAAAATAATGTCTGATTGTCTGCTCTAAAACTATTGCTATGATTTCTTTAAAGATAAATCTACACAATAACAGTAATGCACAATGTTTGTATTCCTTGTCTCTACCTGAGTAATAAAGCATAGCAAGTACGAATGGCATGGACTGTTGTCTGTGTTCATTTAACATGGTGCAAAAATGGATAGAGGACTAGAGTTGATGTTTTTCTGACCATAACTCACTTTGTTGCAGTACTGATCTTGTCAGTCTCTATTGTTTTGTTGCTTTACCAAATGGTATCTGATATTCTAAAGCACTTACAGTCATAGAGTTTATTTTGCTGACCCTCTGTCAGAGTTTGCATGAACCAGAGCAAATAATTCTGTCCAACCATCTCATCACACTAAATATATATAAAACCATCAGCGAGCTAGAAAATCTACTCTGAAGAGCTTTTAAGCCTTCAATGATCTAACAAAATGAAACCTTGCAAATCAGATACCATGATTAGTTTCCTTTTTGCAGAATCCTTCCTTTCTGGTATACCCTATTAGGTGTATGTGTGTGTGTGTATGTGTGTATATATATATATATACACATACCAGAATATAAGAAAGGAAAGACAAAGCATGAGATAGGTTATGTCTACAAAAGTGCCTGGAGGATTAGACTTGGTTTTCAGCATGTATCTGGAATAAGAAAGCTCGTTAATTACAGCTGTACTTTCTATGTGTATCTAGGATAGTGATCCTCCAGTAAATTATTACTTAGCTATTCTGAAATCTCATGCACTTATATGCATGATTTTACACATGTGGAGTGGTTCTCCTTCCATTTGCCCCTTACTATTTCCCATTTAATAAATGAAACATTATTTGTTTTATTCAGAGAATTGACATATGCAGTTAAGAGATACTGTGAAGTTTATTTCTTTAACTTTACAATTGGTTTTACATAGGTGCTCTACCACTTGGAAGAACACTCTTATTTCTTTCCTATAATATATTGATCATCTACTTTTTCAAATACAAAATGGTATTCATTTTTTTGTGTCTGATTCATATTTGAAAAGACTATCTTAGGAAAAGACAAACTAAAACCAAAAGTAAATACCAAACCAACAAAACAACAAAACAAACTAAAAAAAAAAAAACAAAAACAAAAACGCAAACTAAATCACAACCAAAAAAAAAACCAAAAAATCCCCACTATGCTTTCACCAAATAACATTTGTTATTGTCTAAGATATGTGTAAATATTCACTTTGTAGCTCTTAATACATGCAGAAAAAGACTCTTTAGAGCGTGTTGCTGTTGTCCTGTCCTTAATATGCACTTTAGAAGTGATTAAAGCATCACTGATCTTCATTACTTGGGCTTCAGGCATCCTGATGCTTGATCACACATGTCAAACATATGCCAGACAATGTTGGATGTCAAGGAAGTCAACCTTCATATTTTCTGTACTTCCTCAAATACTTCAGCTAATATATTCTCTCCATCTGTTGCAGAAAAGCAAAGATAATGATAATGTAGTGATGCTGAAGTTATCTGATAAATCTATTCTATTACTGTCAAATGTTTTGACTTTTAGTTCATGGAGATTAACTAAGTCCCCTGAACAGCTTTGAAAATCTCAGCCAAGATTATGGCATTTTGCCTTTGGCCACAGGAAGAAACTGAATTTCCCATTGTGCCTTTCACCTCTTGTGCAGCTACCCTTCTGCATAACCACCCAACTGCTTCCATTCTTAGGAATTTTCCCTTTTACTCATAATCTGTTCATATTCAACAACCAGATTTTGCATCATGAACAGTCAGACACACATCATGCCCTTATGCAACCTCTTTTTTATTTCCTCATACACAAAACCTTTCTCATCCCAACCCTACTGTGCCAGTCCTCTGTGTATCTAATGGTCTGAATGACCTCACTTAGAAATTCTAGTCCTTAAAGGAACATGCAATAGCGTGTATGTAATGATAAGGGAATGGAAAAAATTCGCTGTTAGCTGTCAAGGAGGATTTCCACCATCAGCATTAACCACATAATATAGTGGCAGTGGAGGGCAATGAATGTGGAGAGAAGTGAGAGCAATCAGCAAGCTTTCATTCAGTGAGATGGAAGAGCTTGTCAAAGACACAAACAACTAATCAGTTGCCAGCACTGATTGATGTCCCAGCCTGCATTCAAATCTATCATTGTGACCAAGTACTGCCTATCGTTTACCCAGTGGATGGATAAACTAGAAGTAATATATGGTGTCTAAGCAAATAGATCATTAATTCCGCTTAATACACGGGGGCTAAAGTTTAAATCTTTTTCTAAACGGTAATCTTTCCCTTCAGGGAGGAAAAAAATAAAAAGGTAAAAAAAATAATCTACTGTGGTTGACTAGGAACCAAGTTTAATTTTTTTACAAGTTACAAATTTATTGCAATGGGTTTTATTTTAGTTTATGATCCATAATTTTCACCAAGTATCAAATCTATCAGGAAATTTATTAACATTTTAATTAAAATGGTTAAGGAAAATAAGAAAGTATATGGCAGTAGAGACAGAGGGCTGTCTTATGCTTATGCTTTCCTATTCCCCAAAGTGTTGCCAAGCTCAGCCCTGCTACACTATTACCCTTGATTTTGTATTCTTTTTTCCAACCACGAGATGAAAATTTTAAATGCAGACATTCAGTTAATTGGAATTTATTGCTGTTTGACTTCTTCTTAATGACAGGGCATGAGTTTGAATGATTTCTCAATAGTTTGTAAATTCCACATTTTGTACCAATCAGCATCAAAGTCAATAGATTTTGACAGATGCTTTTGAAAAATATTAATTCAAGGTATTAATTACTGGAGAAATTGAATTCTGCAGTGATATAAATTACAACTGTCTTAAGACTGGACAGGAAGAAGTAAGCAATCTGCAGTTCTCTAAACTGAGGCTTGGTTTTTATCTTCTGTTAGTCATCAATAGGGAAAAATATAGGTGTTAAGAATTAAGAACATCTCAATTTGCTGCATACACTGTTATGAAACAAAACTTTAATCTCTGAAGCAGAAATACCCAGCAGCGTGATTTCTATGGTTTTGCAATTTATTAAGATACACTCTGTCTCGCCTTGAACATTGTCATTAGCTTCTCATCAGGAGGGTATTGTTAATAAATATTTAATGGTTTCATTCATGATTTTTATCTTCTTAAGTTACTAAATTATTAATATCAGACAACTACAATAAACAAAGTATTTATATTCTATTTTGTTAATATACTCCACTTTTAAGACTGTAAAAGAGATCAAAAATACTGTTAAAGTATTAGCACAAGTCCACTGAATTTGTTACTAAGTAGCTGTTACAATCTGCATAATCATGTTGCAGAAAGAATTCAGGTTCAAAATATTTTCCTGAACAAAATCAAAACTCAAAACAAGTTAACTGTTGATTTCAAAAACTTTTTTTAATTAATTAATTAATTGCTAAGCGATGCAGAGAGAGAGAGGAAATAAGCAAAGATTAGAAAAATGGCTAGATTAATTTTAGAAGCAAAGAAAAAGCTTACCACCAGAAAACTACCTTTTTGCCGAAATATCGAGGCAGAGGGGGAAGGGTAGAAAAGCATTTCTGCCTTTTCTTACTTTTTTTGCTGTCTTTTTTCCTGTTTCTCTGTTGCTTTCGATGTTATCTCTGTTGCTCCTTGTGGAGGGGTCTGGAATGCAGGCTTTAGATATGTAAATTTGCTGATGTTTTGCTGAGATGTGGCGGTGCTTTCAAGCTGTGACAGTCCTGGTGCAGTTGCTGCTAAGCAGAAACTCTTGCTGGCGATGAACCCGGACTGCTCTGATGAACCCAGACTGCTCTTGGCACTGTTCAGGCAAGCAGATCTTTGGTCTCAGTGGCAGCAGGCAGCTTAGTTGGTGGTGAGAAGAAATGAAGAAGTGTGAGATAGGGAGGTAGAGATTTTCCCTTATGTGGAAATGGTTTTCTCTCTTTCCTTTTCCCTCTCTGAATTCTCAAGGTGTCTTCTCTGAGTTTTATATTATTCAAAAAGGCTTGCATATGTTTTTTTCTGGCACGTAGCTTATCTAGGCCTTTTGAAGACTTCACAAAGGCAGGAACTCTTTAGCTGAATTGTTGACATGACAAGCAAGCTCCACCAGGATGATCTGGCCAGATTTTGATTGTGAGAGCTCCTACCAGACTGCTCTACCTGGAAGTTTTGTTTGTGTTAATTTCTTCAGCCAGGTTATTGGCCTAGCAAAACTAGCTTACCCAGCTCTTTGTGGAAGGATGTTTTTTTGGCAAAGGAAGTTTTTTGACAGGGGAAATAATGGCAGAATATTATTTCTATGCCATCTGTGTGTAAAAGTAGTATATTTAGAAGCATTAAGGTTAAGAATGAGAAAATTTTTCTCTTTTAACTTCCAGAATTATTTTCTGAAATCGAAAAGCTTTTCTGTGCAATTTCCAAATGATCTCCTAACCTAAACATGAACACAGAAAGGTGGATGGAAAACCTGCAAAATGTTCAGCCATGTAGGTATTATCAAAGTCATTGTGTCAGTCAAATGGAAACATGACTTACAACAGGGTCTTGACCTGAAACAGCTGCCAATCATCCTGAGTTTCTAAATCCCTGCAAAGCTCATTTTACAATCAGTAAAAATTAAACACTTAAAAGATATTCTCTCCAGTGTTGATACTAGTCCAGATTCAGTGATGGAAAGTTCTGTTCTCTCTGAAGGGTTGCTTTTTTCTCAGCGATCCATTTACCTGGAAACTGTAATATCATTGTACTCTGTGATAATATTCCAAGTACAGTAGGAATGCTTTATGAACGTATTTGTAAGAGGTTGGATTTAATGGTTCACGTTTGATTTAAGAAAACTTTTTTAACCACAATGGTTAAAAGCACCTATGCTTGAAAACTGTCTCTTTGCCTTGAGAACTGCAATATGCATTATTTGAAAAGCATTCATCCATGTATTTGTTCAGAATAAACTAGTTTCTTTTAGGTGAATATTTTCTATCATACATAGAGTATCCATTCTATTAAAATTACCAGCATCAAAACATGCTATATTATTTCCTTATAACTGCTAAATAAACCTTAAAAAATATTTGATTAATAAGTAAAATATGCTACAATGAAAAAGAATCTACCTTTACTCTTTAATACAAAAATTTGGTTTTCAAACAATTCTTTGATAGCCTCTGTGAGACTCATAAAAACTACATAATCTACTCAAATTCCATGAAATAGGCCCAAGAGGACTGAAATACTATTCTATACTGGGAAATTTTACTGAGCACATAACACTTGTAAATGTTGTTTATTGCTCTGGCCCCTGTTTTCCAACAGCTGTTAATGTTGTTTTACAATCTTGTACCTAAACACCAAACTGCAGATTCAGTTACAGGGAATATCTCAGAGCTGTAACAATTTTTCTCTCCATTTCAGAGCATGCTTATTCTGTCAGGAGCTTGATTAATCCTTAGGACTTTTGATGCAGAACAGAGACTGATGGTAGGGATATTTTAATAAATTGTACTTGCATTAACCATCTGATTCCATATTCTAATTCCTCTAGATATAGTCATCTTAGAGTGCTTCTGTACATATTGAAAGTTTTTTGGATCCCATCACTTTGAGAACAGACTCACATTGCATTTCAAACCTGTAGTTATCCGGAAATTAGCAGGTTTTAAAACATATGTTTTGCTTTGGTTTGTTTTCGTTTTTAACTTGAAAAGTAAAAAAAGAGGTGTTGTTCATGCAATCAAAAGGATAAAAAATTCTTTGTATTCAAATATCAGTGGAAGCCCTGGCTAAAATTAGATAATATCTGGGTCGAATTTGAACTATGCCTACCCATGTTTGTGTTTAGGCAGTTAAATGTGTAACCACAACTGAAAAAAAAATATGACCTATTCAATAAGGAGATTAGAAGTTCACTTTAAATGTTTGCTATACAACTATGAGTCTCTAATCTACATATAATAAATGGAATCTGTTGTGGATCAGAAAAAAGACTCATTTGTATAAAGATCCCTTTTCTGCCTCCACTAGAACTTTTGGAATTCCTATAGATCTGGAGAGACAAAAGCACTTTAAGGTAAGTAGTCACTTGAAATCCCTGATGTAGAAAACATAAAGCATTCATTCTTAAGGAAGGAGCTCACAGTTCAGGTGGTTTTCAAATGAATTAGACATTTGAATGAGCACAAGGTTCAGCTTACACCATACTGGTCACTGTGTCAAAATCACAAGGTATGTAGTTCCAAAGTGTAAGTCACTGTCTGTATAACTGACTATATTTTGTTACATCATCAGCTCTGTTGAGGTCAGTGCAATTCAGAATAGAATAAAATACTATTACACAAGAAATGAATGAATGAACATATTGCTAGTGCTGTATTTTAATTACCATACTTCTTTTTTTTTTTCCTCAAAAAATGTAACTGCAGCTGTTTACAGAATTCCAAACTTTTGAACTCTGTCTTCAATGTCATAAACTTCTATTACCATTAAATTTTGCTTATAATTCACCAAAATGTTCATGTATGTGTACCTTTTGCACTAATAGGACAAATTTTTGAGTATTTGAAGTTTAAAGCTTTCTTTTTTATTATATTTTTAAAATCTTTTTTTTTAAATGTCCAGGTGTGTCAGCTAAAAACATATAAAGAATCATCATCATCATGGCTAGGCTTCACGAAAGAAGATTTGGGAAGGGCTCTACCCAAGCTTGCTACAAGCACGCTGATAGCTAAAAAGGCCAATGCAAGTTAGGCAAGTGCGATCGCAAAGGGCACAGTGGAAAGTCTCCATTGGCACTACTGGCGAGGCATGGTTCTTCCTGCATTGGGTTTTTTCCTCACAACTGATTCTGTGTGTGTTCTCAAAGGAAGCAGCAGCATTATGGATGGTGTGACTCCATTTCTCCCAAATGGAGGCCAGAGTGGACCATTCATGGTGGTCAATATGGCCAAGGCTGAGGTATTATTTCAGGGAGTCCTTGTATCTCGTCTCCAGGGCTCCTCTCTTGCACTGGCAGCCAGTGGTGAGTTCACCATAGAGCACAATCTTAGGGAGATGGTGATCCTCCATCCTGGAGACGTGCCCTGCTCAGAGCAGCTGCCTTTTCAGCAGCATGGCCTCAATACTGGTGATCTCTGCCTGTTCAATGACAGACACATTAGTCATGTAATCATACCAGTGGATGTTTAGGATTGTACAGAGGCAGTACTGATGGAAGCATTTGAGGAGTCGCAAGTGGTGCCGGTAGATGACCCCTGATTCAGACCCATATAGAAGAG
>VWZF01005614.1:1918-11968 GCA_013396755.1 Sclerurus mexicanus
TGCCGTCCGCCGGTAAATGTTGCTATTGGCGGGGTTTTCAGATGCTGCTGTGCGTCGGGAGTTTCTTCGGCCCGTCCTCCGAGGCTGAGTGGGCCGAGTACCGCAGCGGGGCCAAGAAAGGTAAGGAGTGGGGCAGGGAGGGAGGCAGGGTGGTGTCCCTCGGGGTGCTGGCGCCGCAGGGACACCCGAGGGCAAGAGGAGTTTGCTGGGAAACAGAGCTCGCTTACGCGGGTTTCTGTGCTCTGGTGTAACTTGGCATTGCCTCGGGAACATCCCCCGGATCCTTTTGGAGCCAGTCTCGCCCAGGCAGGGGCTGCGGTCGGAGCAGAGGTTATTCTCTGCCTGCAGCTCTGGGGGATTACTCTGTAGGAAGGCTCCTAGCCCTGCACTGGCTGCCCCGTGGCATTGCCAGGGTGTGTGTGGGTCTGGCTGACTGGCCTTTCCTGCTGTGGTCCCTGGGAAAGGTGGTGCCCTGGCATCAGAGCTGACTGACTTTGTGGCTTTCTCCCTCAGCCCCCATCCCAACCTACGTGCTTGGAGCCAACAGCCAGGACACCCTGAGCTACTTCCCGGACGTCAGTGGCTGCGAGCTGGCTGAGAACATCACTTACCTGGGTGAGGCTGGAGGGTTGGGGATCAGGGAGCTGCATTTGCCTCCTGGGGCTTTCATGAGCATTCTCTGATCTTCCCACTTCAACACTTTCTCTGGAAATTTTAAGGTGGCATTTTTTTTCCTGTGGTTCAGGCTGGAGTTGAACTCGATACAATCTGTGTAAAATAAGAAAGAAAACCCTGCTAGATTTGTTTTTTTGGGGATTTTTTTTTTTTGTTTCTCTAACACTGAGCTTGCCAACCAAAAGGAATAATGGTTGAAAGAGCCTGTTTTGAAGGCACTTTATTCCCTGTCTCTGTGTGGGGAGGGGTTTGTCCTTGAACATGGTTTAGCTGTGTTACCTCTGCTACTCTAGTACAGCCACAAGCGTCAGCTGAAGGCAGTGAAACCATACCAAAGCTGGAAGGAAAAACAGTCCCTTTTCTCAGTGCTACCTGACCACCAATATAACAAGGAGGTGCTCTTGCATTGGCTTTTTTTCACTCGGCCCCTATGTCAAGCTCTTGGGTGGATTTTTGGGAAGCGGGATGGGAGGGAGAAGGTGGAGGATTGTCTGGGCAGATGTTTCAGGGAATAAAAAAGATGAGGTTTGTCTGAGCAGATGTTTCAGGGAGCAGAGAAGACGGGGGTTTGAGCAGCTTTGTTGCCGTCAGGGCTGGGTTGGACCCGTTGAGCTGACTTTGCTCCAGGCACGGAGGACGAGCCACCTGTGGGGCCAGTGCCAGTGGGGCAGGGGTACCAGGCCAGCCCCGTGCCCCTGGAGCAGCAGGTCCTCGTGTCCCTGCAGGCCGGCGGGGCGTGTTNTGGCGGGAGGTTTGGGACGAGCATCCCCGTGATGGCGGCGCCGCTGCGCGTGTGAGGGGCCGGGCCGGGATGGGGACAGGGACGGGGGAGGCGCGGCGGGGCCGGTGCTGACGCGTGGTGTCCCGCAGGCTGGCGTGCGGCGATGTGGAGGGGCGGCTGGAGACCATCTTCGGGCGGGTCCGCGCCGTGCAGGCCAAGAGCGGCCGCTTCGATGTAAGGCTCGGGGGTGGCGGGGGCTCCCGGGGGCTCCCGATCCCTTCCTGGGAGGGGAGCGGGTGCCGTCCGCCGGTAAATGTTGCTATTGGCGGGGTTTTCAGATGCTGCTGTGCGTCGGGAGTTTCTTCGGCCCGTCCTCCGAGGCTGAGTGGGCCGAGTACCGCAGCGGGGCCAAGAAAGGTAAGGAGTGGGGCAGGGAGGGAGGCAGGGTGGTGTCCCTCGGGGTGCTGGCGCCGCAGGGACACCCGAGGGCAAGAGGAGTTTGCTGGGAAACAGAGCTCGCTTACGCGGGTTTCTGTGCTCTGGTGTAACTTGGCATTGCCTCGGGAACATCCCCCGGATCCTTTTGGAGCCAGTCTCGCCCAGGCAGGGGCTGCGGTCGGAGCAGAGGTTATTCTCTGCCTGCAGCTCTGGGGGATTACTCTGTAGGAAGGCTCCTAGCCCTGCACTGGCTGCCCCGTGGCATTGCCAGGGTGTGTGTGGGTCTGGCTGACTGGCCTTTCCTGCTGTGGTCCCTGGGAAAGGTGGTGCCCTGGCATCAGAGCTGACTGACTTTGTGGCTTTCTCCCTCAGCCCCCATCCCAACCTACGTGCTTGGAGCCAACAGCCAGGACACCCTGAGCTACTTCCCGGACGTCAGTGGCTGCGAGCTGGCTGAGAACATCACTTACCTGGGTGAGGCTGGAGGGTTGGGGATCAGGGAGCTGCATTTGCCTCCTGGGGCTTTCATGAGCATTCTCTGATCTTCCCACTTCAACACTTTCTCTGGAAATTTTAAGGTGGCATTTTTTTTCCTGTGGTTCAGGCTGGAGTTGAACTTGATACAATCTGTGTAAAATAAGAAAGAAAACCCTGCTAGATTTGTTTTTTTGGGGATTTTTTTTTTTGTTTCTCTAACACTGAGCTTGCCAACCAAAAGGAATAATGGTTGAAAGAGCCTGTTTTGAAGGCACTTTATTCCCTGTCTCTGTGTGGGGAGGGGTTTGTCCTTGAACATGGTTTAGCTGTGTTACCTCTGCTACTCTAGTACAGCCACAAGCGTCAGCTGAAGGCAGTGAAACCATACCAAAGCTGGAAGGAAAAACAGTCCCTTTTCTCAGTGCTACCTGACCACCAATATAACAAGGAGGTGCTCTTGCATTGGCTTTTTTTCACTCGGCCCCTATGTCAAGCTCTTGGGTGGATTTTTGGGAAGCGGGATGGGAGGGAGAAGGTGGAGGATTGTCTGGGCAGATGTTTCAGGGAATAAAAAAGATGAGGTTTGTCTGAGCAGATGTTTCAGGGAGCAGAGAAGACGGGGGTTTGAGCAGCTTTGTTGCCGTCAGGGCTGGGTTGGACCCGTTGAGCTGACTTTGCTCCAGGCACGGAGGACGAGCCACCTGTGGGGCCAGTGCCAGTGGGGCAGGGGTACCAGGCCAGCCCCGTGCCCCTGGAGCAGCAGGTCCTCGTGTCCCTGCAGGCCGGCGGGGCGTGTTCAGTGGCTGCTCAGGGCTGCACATCGCCTACCTGAGCGGCACCGAGGCACAGGAGCAGCCGGCCCCCGCGCACACCTTCAGCGCCAAGGATGTGGAGGAGCTCAAAACATCCCTGCTGTCCACCCCAAACTTCAGAGGAGTGGATATCCTGCTGACCTCCCCCTGGCCCAGAGATGTGGGCACCTTTGCCAACAGCGCGGTGAGTGGGGGGTTTCCTGGTTTCCAGGTGGATTTGGTGAAGGATTGCTTTATGCTTGCTGTGGTCATTTGGGGTCTTGGGCCATCTGGGAGTGAAAAAAGGGACAGTTCTGGTTCTTCGGAAAAGAAGGACTGGAGGGAAAGGGGGGTGGGTTTGAAACTTCAGGGGGTTTTATTTGTCCCTGCCTGGAAAATCCCAGTGAGTGGCTTCCTCCTGATCACAAATGTTGCTCTGAGCTCAGTTGCAGTTGCTGTGGGATGAAGCTGCTGCTCTCCAAGGAGGAATGCTGTGCCCTAAGCATCTCTAATACCCTTTGACATTGTCATTCTTTTTCCCCCCTTACAGACTTCTAAAGCATTTTGGTGTTTATTTCTTCAAGTATCAGTCAGCTGGTCTGGTTCTTCCTCTGTCTGGACTTTGAGGGTGTTGTTTCATTTGTGTCCAGTTTAATGTTGTTAATATTCCTCAGCAGAGGTGATTTTCCAGTTGTAAGTTCAGATGATCTGAAACCTTCCTGGAGAGCAAGGCTGCACACGTGGCAAAGGAACATTGTTTGCTCTCAGTTTCTTCCAACATCCAAAAAGAGACACGGTCCTCAGTCTAAAAGTATAAAGGACTTTCCCTGACCTTGGTGTTGGAGATGCCCTTGTGCACTGAGATCCAGACAAACTGGGATTGATGAAACAAGTGGATGCAACTCTGAATCCACATAGTAGAATAAATGAGCAGGCTCTGGTGGGAAAGAAAAGATCAAACCCTTTGGGCTTTTTATTCCCAGGGAATGGCAACCACTCTACTACGCATCCAACAGGCAGTTCTGTATAAAACTGTTTCTTTTCACTACACTCTGGCAGGTTTAAATAAATCTCGGCGTGTGTTTTGTAGGGAGAAATAGACACCAAGAAGTGTGGCTCCAAGTTGGTATCAGATCTAGCTGCAAGTCTCAAGCCAAGGTACCATTTTGCTGCCCTGGAGAAGGCCTATTACGAAAGACTTCCTTACAGGTTTGTGAGATCCTGTGGAATCTCCTTTCTTTGCTAGTAAGAGTTCAGCTTTTAGAGGACACAGGAAGACTGAAGTGCTGCTTGAGTATCTTTTTGTGCCTATACAGCCATGTTGTGCTTCCTTACAGGAATCACACGGTGCTGCAGGAGACCCCACAGCACGTGACCAGGTTTATTGCACTTGCTGATGTTGGTAACACAAGCAAGAAAAAGGTACTGACACCCTTGAGTCTTCTTTTCTCAAGTATGAGGGGTGGGGCACTAAGTCCAGCTTTGGCCAGCTAAAGGACGGCATCAGGGCTTAAAGGCTTGGCTCAAGTGGAGGTACCTGTCTCACTTGAGTAATAGGTACCACTTGCCTGTTATGTCAGAAGGGTGAGGGCTGCAAGATATGTTGTGAGGCACAAATCACTGAAAATAACTAACTTCTGGGATGGGAAGGGGCTGTTTTTTGGGGTTCTGTTTCTCTTCTCCCCTTACTAAAGTTACTGAATATTGGTACGAAAGGATGGGATGGTGCTGGTTAAAAATTCATGGGGTCCAGGCCTGGTAACAAAAAGGGTTCTGGACAGAAAGGCGGCCTGGAAATGGGCAAGGATCAAGGTTGTTTCTTCTCCACGTGGCATACGTGGTTGCTTTTCAAAGGGTCTTTTCTTTAAAGTGAAAGCAGTGAGCCCTGGGGAGCACTCCATAAGCACCTGGTGGCACTGGGTGTGTGGGGGGGTGTTTCTCCATGCCCTGATTTCCTGAGCTGTGTGGGCCCATTCTGGGGTGGCAGGGCTGCTGTGTTGGACCTCCCCAGAGGTGCAGCCCTGGTTCTAGCCCCTGAGCCCTCTGCCCTGTGCTTGCCCCAGTACCTGTATGCCTTCAGCATCGTGCCCATGAGCGCCATGGAGCCCGCAGAGCTGGTGAAGCAGCCGCAGGACGTCACTGAAAATCCCTACCGGAGGCTGCGCAGGGAGGCTGCCAAGGCCAAAGCTGAGGTACTGCTCTGCCTGGCTTTCCCTTTGGGATAGCTCTGGCTGAAACACTTCAGGGGTTCTGTGTGAGCTGTTTGCATCTACCAGATTGTGTGGGTGTGATGAGAGGCAGTTGGTTGGTGTGCCCCTTATTAAGCCAGCCACGTGCTGGTCGGGGAGGTAGTTCTGCACCTCTTCTCTGCTCTGGTGAGACCCCACCTGCAGTGCTGCTCCCAGCTCTGGGGTCCTCAGCACAGGAGAGATGTGGAACTGTTAGAACAGGTCCAGAGGAGGCCACAGCGATGCTCTGAGGGCTGGAGCCAGGCTGGGAGAGCTGGGGGTGTTCACCTGGAGAAGGGAAGGATCTGGGAAGACTTTATTGTGGCCTTTCAGTCTTAAAGGGGGACTAAAAGAAAGATGGGGACAGATTTTTCAGTAGGGCCTGTAGTGACAGGACAAGGTGTCAAGTCTGCTGCGTTACTTGGGGAGCTCAGTTCATTGTTTTCCAGGATATTCAGGAAAGGTTTCTTCACAGAGGGTTGTTGTTGAAAGGGACTGCCCAGGGAGGTGGTGGAGGTGTCCAAGGAATGACTGGATATGGCACTCTGGGCTGGGGGACAATTTGGGGATTGGGTCACAGATTGGACTGGATGATCTTGGAGGGGTTTTCCATCCTTTTTGATTCTGTGATATTGATGCTTTTTAAAGGTGGTTCACAGCTCCTCAGGAAAAGTCAAATTCCTCTATGTCCTGTCACTCTCTGTGATGCAGTTCCAACAGGCTTCGCTTTTCATTTCCTAAACAGGAAGAACCATCTTGTCAGTTTTTCTTTGACTTGAACAAGCAGCAGGGAAGGAAACGTCCCTCAGATGGGAAAGAGAGAGGGGACTCCCAGCCCAAGCAAGCCAAGAAACCCCGTAAGTATGTGGCTGCTTTCTTCCTGAGCTCTTCCCTGGAGCCATTGGGTCGTGTCCCTCCACCTTCCTCAGGCTGTTGAGCTGGATGTGTCAGCTTGCCTGGGAGCTCTGTCACTGTGCCAGGCACTGGGGGAACGCGGAAGGATGAGGGCACTGTTGTTTCCAAGGGAAAATAGGGTTCAGTAGGTGAAAGAGGAGTCAAAAGCATAGTTTAAAAGCTTGTTGGGTCCATGGTGGCTGTGGTTGGGCTGATGCCATTCACCCTCTGAACCAGACTGGCCCCTCAGTGTGACAGTGGGCAGTGTCACAAAGCTCAGCTCAGGTATCACAGTTTGGGTGTGAATCCATGTGTTTTGAGTGTGTGAGTAGGCCAGAACTTAGAAGTGTGTTTGGCGGTGTCTGCCCTTGTCTGTACCTAGGCAGTGATTTTACCTCTCTTCGGTTTGTTATTTAAATTCACTGGTGCTTTGTTCTTAGGGAGCTGTAACTACTGAACTGGAAGCAGTGCTCTTTCATTAGGTTAGAGAGGAAGCAGTGCTCTTTCATTAGGTTAGAGAATGGCACTCAGCAGGGTGTGACTTCCACCTCCTCCATTGCTGGAATTTCCCAGAGGCACCAGTCTCCTGACTAGCCCTGCTTCCAGGAGCTGTGTCCTTCTGGCACCTTCAGCACTGGATCAGCTGGGAAGGGGGGCTGGAAAATAACAGCTCTTCTGTGTTCTGACTAATATTCCTTGTGCTAATTCTCATTTCCTTTCCCAAAAAAGCACAGCCCACGGGGCCCTGCTGGTTCTGCCTGGCCAGCCCGGAGGTGGAGAAGCACCTGGTTGTCAGTATTGGCACACACGTAAGTACCCGTATCAGAACCCTGCTAAGACAGTGGCAGTGCAAAATGCCAGTCTCCGATTTTCAATTTAAAAAACCTCAAACTTTGTTTGGATCTGGTTCTTGGGTTTGTTTTCATTTTCTTTGTATCTCCTCTGCAAAAGACATAAGTATAAACTGTTGAAAGTGAAGTGTGGCTCAGTTTTGCTCCAGCAGCAAAGCTGGATTCTGGTGTCGGAACACTTTGCTGCTGTGCCAGCCCTGTGTTACCATCTGGCAGAAGTTTTCCAGCTGGAGCTCAGTGTAAACTGGGACCTGCTTTGGCAGCAGGATGCACTTATATACAGATGAAACAGAAGAAAAGACACCTTCCAAATCAACGTCTCAAAGTACATCTTGGAGATTAATTCAATCATTGGTATATGCACTTTGCTTAAAGCTATTGCTCCTGTATTGCACAGTCCACTTCAAACTGCTACAGGGACAGGTTTGTCCACAGGCTTAATTTAAAATTGTAAATGGATTTTTTTAGTGAAGAAATTCTAGCCACAGTGGTGAAGTCCAGTCAGCTTCTTTCCTGCAGACAAGGCATTCTCTGGCATTCCAAAGATACTGTTTTCCTGTTCTTTGGCAATCCCTCTCTCTCTCTCATTCCTCTAGTAATTAATAAATTCAGTACAAAAATAAACTCCAATAAAATAGCTAATAAACAATCCCTAAGAAGCAACATAGAGGAGAAGACTCTCCTGTTCCAGAGGCTTGGAATGAGTAGTCAGAGAGTAAATTCCCACAGCATGGTGAGTGTGTGCTGCTTGCAGTGAGTAACTGGTGTGTATTGTTTCACCCTAGTGCTACCTTGCCCTGGCCAAAGGGGGCTTGTTACCTGACCACGTCCTCATTTTGCCTATTGGGCACTATCAGTCAGTGGTGGACTTGTCCTCAGAGGTGCTGGAAGAAGTGACCAAGTACAAGGCTGCCCTAAAGGAATTTTTCAGAAGCAAGGGAAAGAGATACGTCCTATTTGAAAGAAACTATAGGAGTCAGCATCTGCAGCTGCAGGTATGGTTTGGGTGTGCCCCTGGGAGGATGCGAACTCGCACGGAATATAAACCCCTGATGAAGTGAGAGAGTCATTTAGGGGTTTATTGTGGTGGTTTCTGTGTGTGGCAGATCTGTGAGTGCATCAGAACTGTCCCAGAACTACCACAGAGATCAGAAGGGAGAAGGTAGTGCTGAGAACATCAAGCTTTCAGTTTTCAGCAATTTGTTCAGCTCCTACAGAAACCAAATCTCATAAGTTTAAGCCTGTAGAGATGGGTGCTCACCTGTCCTGTGTGATGAGGCTGAGCTGCACTGAGGAGCCCAGCAGCTCCAGTGATGCACTGATGGCTTCCTGCAAGTGCCTGCTTTGTCTTGTCTTCTTTTTATGGCAGTGTCCTCTCTCTCCAGGTGATTCCTGTCCCACTGGACCTCTGTACTTCTGAAGACATTAAAGAGGCTTTTATTACACAAGCACAGGAACAACAGATTGACTTGTTGGAGATCCCAGAGCACTCGGATATCACGCAAGTACGAGGCCAGATTTCACCTGTCCCTTTCCCTGTGTCCTGCTCAGGCTCCTGTTTCCCTCTGAGGGCACTTTGTGGGGTAGGGTTAAGCTGTTTGGGGGCAGAGTCTCAGACTTGATTTGGGGATGTGCCAGGTGGATTCTGCTCTGAGGGAAGTTCCCATGAACAACAGATGTGTTCAGCTGAAGATTATTCCAGGCTATGCCGAATTCATTTTTTTCTGGTACCAAACACCAACCCTCTTTTCAGCACATCAAGTAGTTTTAGGTTCCCTTGAGTAAGAACTGGAAAGAAATCTTCCTGTTCTGTCAGAGCAATAAGTCAGCAGTGGCACAGGGGTTGTTTGTGCTGTGGTCACTGGGAGACCTGACCTGTGGCACAAGCCAGAAGCAGCAGGTGTGCACTTTGTCTCTTTCTGAGCTATTGCAGCTGTTGAAAAGCTGATTTTGGCAGGCTGATTTCCCAGCTGAGGAATGTGAGCATAGCCTTTTCACAGGCTTTTCCTCCTCTAAAACTCTGCTGTGCTAGTCTGAGGTGCTGAGGTTAAGGATGACCAGACCTGCCTGGTTCTCTTTTTCAATAACTGCAGTTGCTGCAGAATTAAACCACAAAAAACACTACAGTGGTGCCCAGGGTGCATCATCTATGGGTGCTCCCAGCAGAGAGTGACCCATCCCTCCTTCCTCCTGTGGGTGGTACAGTTTGAGCTCCCACCATCCTTCTCCAGCAGGTCACTCTGAGGCACCTGTGAAGAGAGGACAGTTAGGACACACCTGCTCTCTTCTCAGAGCTGATGTCTCTTCCCACAAAGGCTGGGAAGGGGCTGCCCAGGAAGGTTTGGAGTCCCCATCCCTGGAGGTGTCCAAGGAATGCGACACTCAGTGCTCTGGGCTGGCTGACAAGTGGTGATGGGTCACAGGTTGGCCTCGATGTTCAGGGAGGACTTTCCCAGCCAGACTGACCCCGTGATTCCCAACCCCTGCTCTATTCCCAACCTGTCCATGCCCCGCAGGTGGCACAGCCGGGGATGCCCTACTTCTTCGTGGAGCTGGACACCGGGGAGAAGCTGTTCCACCGCATCCGCGGCCGCTTCCCGCTGCAGTTCGGCAGGTGGGTACCGCTCCCCGTCATCCCTGCCACCGTGACGTCACGGGGGCCGTCCCTGACGTCACGGGGGGGCTGTGTTGGCAGGGCGGCCGTGGCGGAGCTGCTGGCGCTGCCGCAGCGCTCGGACTGGCGGCAGTGCGCGGCGCCGCACCACGAGGAGGCGGCGCNCCCACGAGGCGGCGGCGCAGGCCCGCGCCTTCCGCCGCGACTTCCAGCCCTTCGACTTCTCCCTCCGCGACTGAGGCGGCGCTGCGGGGCGGGGGCCGGGGCGGTGACGCGGCAATAAAGGCGGAGAGCGGGCAGCGAGCGAGCGAGCGGCTGGGCCATGGAGCGCGGCCCGGAGCGCGCTCCCGGCGGGGCCGCG
>VWZF01005615.1:1362-88249 GCA_013396755.1 Sclerurus mexicanus
CTCCTTCCATCCCTCAGCTCCCCTCATTTCCCCTCAGCTCCCCCATCTCTCAGTTCCTCTCTGCTCTCCCATCCCTCAGTTCCCCTCAGTTCCCCTCAGTTCCCCTCAGTTCCCCTCAGTTCCCCTCAGCTCCTTCCATCCCTCAGCTCCTTCCATCCCTCAGCTCCTTCCATCCCTCAGCTCCCCTCAGCTCTCTCATCCCTCCTTTCCCCTCAGTATTTCCCCTCGGTTCCCCCCAGCTCGCCCGCCCCACCGTGTACCCAGTCCCCCCGCAGCTCCCACAGGTACGCGGCGGCGATCGCGCAGTTTTCCTCCTCGCTTTCCCCTCCTTTTCANCCACAGGTACGCGGCGGCGATCGCGCAGTTTTCCTCCTCGCTTTCCCCTCCTTTTCACCGTCCCGCTCCTCCCGGGCCCCTCCCGCGGTGACAGCAGGGGGCAATGGCGGGGAACCACCACCATTGGGCTCCTTCAGCAGCGCCGAGGCACTGACTCCCCACACGAGGTAACTCCGTGCCCGCCCCTGGCGGTGCCGAAACAAACCCGCGGCTGGGGCATGAAGCGCGTTCCTGCCCTTCCCTCCCACCACCCCCTCCCTGCCGTCCGCAGGGGCCTCTGGTCACTGCACTGAGCAAGCCCGGCCTGCCTTGGCCACCAAACAGCCTCCCGTGAGCCTGCACACCGGAGAGCCTTCCTCCCGGGAGCGCTGTCCACCCACAGCCACCGCAGGGCCCTCTGCGAACACCCCTGTCCCGGCAATAAATAGCCTGGGTTACAGCGAGACCTACAACCAGCTCTGCTTGACCAGAGCAGCGGGTAGTTCCAAAAATCCCATGTCCCCCAAAGCACATTTTTCACTTTCCCTGCCTGGTGAGCACCAAAAACCGGGACTAAAAGGTTGATGACAACAACGAGCTTCCCTAAAAAGCTGAAACATGTAACTCACCTCCCAGAATAAGTGTGCATTTTATATGTTATCTCTGAAAGCTGTGGATCAGTGAAAACTTCTACAGTTCTTGACTCCTGTTGTGTCATATATTTTCATTCAGATGCAAGTTAATCTACCAAAACAGCAATGGAAGTACCTTGTGCAGCTCTGGATTTTTGCCCCCCACTCAGTTTTCAGCTTGGAAGTACATTGCCCACAAAAATTGCTAGTTTTCCTAAGTCCTCATTGGACTTAGGAATTGGTCTCATCAGCTCAATTCTCAAGGTATTAAAGCAAGACAAAAGTTCAGCTTGACTGGGCTCTACGAGCATCAGCTAAATGCATGCAGGGTGTGAAATGTACACAGTCACAGTGAGCCTATTGATGCAACCTAAAACGGCATTGAATCCTTATCACTATTTTTTTTTTATATACTGAAAAGAGGCTCTGGTTTCCATGCAAAGCTCCAGCTTTGAACAAATAGCATATTTTGTGCTATACTGCAAACAACTTGAAGAACTGAAACCATTTCTAAAAGATTTNGGCGAACTCCTCTCTGCTCTGCGGCCACCACAGCCTCCTCCTTCTCCTCCTCGGCCCTGGGACCGCCCCAGCAGTCCCAAGCACCTGTGCTGAGAACATTGTCCTTGCTCTCTGTTTTCAAACGAGAAAAGATGGGGAAGCTGAACAGCCACTGAAGTAAGTGTCTGAGCCCCCAGATATTCTGTATATGGAGAATTGATTCTGCCAGCGTTGGCACAAACAGCTCTATTTCTGTTCCAGTGCCTGCTTCTGTTCTCTGCCTCTGGTGCCAAATACTCCAAAAGTGTTGGGATAAATAAAACTCTCTTATGCTATCCTGGTAGTGGTAGAAAGGAAGGCATTACTTTATTTCTGCTCAGAGGTGCGTGTGTGTGTGAAAGAACAACAAAATCTCAGTCCCTACACAAACATCAGTGATAGGTTTTTTACTTGTTTTTTGAAAACAAACAGATCAATGATCATTGCTTCTAAATGACATAATTCTCTTTCATCAGTTACTATTCCACCTTCTGTTGGCTATTAATTTCACCTTTTCTGTAACAACTAGTCCTTATCTTTAATCTTTTTACTCTCTGTTTTCTTCCTGTAGTTTTCCCAGCACAAATACTAAGCCTTTTTTCTTCTTCTTCTTAATCTTGGTTTTTGCAAAATGTCCTTCCAGATGTCCAACAACGTATTTGTCTTTCCCAGACTTTGCTCATTGAAGCATATCAAGGTCAGTTTAGCAAAAGTTACTGTTTTAGTACATTTCACAAGCTATGTTTTCACAAAAGTAGCTTATGACAGCTTTTAGCTAAAAGCTGGCTAAGAGTAATTTAAGGTCTAGCACAGTTTATGATTAAGAAAAGTAATTAAAATGTTTAATTACAATCGTTAAAAATTAGAAAACTTATATAATGTCCAGCACTGCTAGTAGCTATATTTTCCAGTTCTGCAAACGAAGATGATCCTGCAATAATGATTTTCCAGAGGTTTTCATGCTGTCTATATGGGACATGTAAAATCCCATTGTGATGCTCCGTAAGAATGTTCTCATATTCTATTTCCAGATACAGAAGTTCATAGATGTGCAATGCGACTGGCTACGTGTCTTGAGAAGGCAAGTCATGTAAGTGATGCTTTGGTAAGCACAAGGTAATGTTATTTAAAAATGGAAAAATAAAGCAGGAGGAATCTCCTTTTGGTCTTAGCTTAATTTTGTACTTTATTTGTTCTTCCTCATCATCTCTGCTGAATTTAAAAAGCAGAAATTGCGTGGATGTAAGAAAAAAGTAGTTTTAATATCATTTGAATGGAATGGGTGCCCCAAGTTTAATTCTCTAACATTTATTCCTGGTTTCTATGCTGTCCCTCGTGTTCCAGGTGAGTTCCTTGTGCAGAGGTCATTGACTGAATTCTTGGGATTTTTATTTCCCGTCTCCTAATTCATAATAAAATCCCACTGAAATAGTACTTGGCAGTAGCTGGCAAAGTGGCATTTTTGCAGTGATGAAACTTGTAAAAACATCCCTGAACTAAACGAAAACCCTTTTCCATATGTGAAAGAGCAAAACTGGGGCAGGTGCTGAGAGTTGTAGGGGAAGAAGTGCTTTGTTTGTGTTTGCAATAGAGAGAAACAGTTCATGCTGAGGGAGGTGTGCGTTCGGTGTTCCATGAGAGCTGCCCGAAAGCGGCCGCGTGCTGAACCACACTGGCCACAAGGTGGAGGTACGACACAAGTGAGGAGCCGGGTCCTGGACGACCCCCCAAGGAAAGGGCTGCTGGAGTGTCGTGGGTTTCCTTAGGACCAACATCTGCGCCACTAAGAACAGACTGGCATAAACAGGTAACGTGACAAATGATCATTCCAGCAGTAGGAACTCCTGCAAAGGATGGAGCACCGAGAGGCCAGGGATGGAACTCTGTGTGTGTGGAGGCTGTAGCAAAGGAAAGGGGCTGATCCACTGGAGTGCCAGTCCCCTGCTGTGTTCCCCAGGGCTGGGAGGTGTCGCGTGTCACTTGTCTCACTGATGTGGGTGCTCGGTGGGACTGTTGGGTGCCACTTGCAGAAATACTTTGTTTATGAGGAGAGTATCGGATCATTTGAAGTGCCTGATGCTTCTACACTGAAATGCTTAAGCCCTAAAGTAATTGGTTGAAGATCCCTCTCAAGCCCTGTGACACATGTGTCAGAATAACTACATGAAGACTACTTAGGCTCCCCCCAGGCTATGAGGCAGGCCTGGCTGTTGTTTGCCTTAGGAAAAACTTTGGAGCAAACTAATCAATAGCAGAACTTTGTCCATATTGCATTGTCTGTGTAGTAGAGTTAAATGTGCAAGTTGTCATGAACTGGAAATGTTCGGGAAGTTCTTTCCATAACAGATGTCAGATGGAGCTGTCATTACTGAGTTCATTTTTTCTCCACAATGAAACATAAGAAACAAAAGGGCCAAAAGCTGAAGTTATTCCATTTCCAAGGTTTTTTTGATTTGACTTGTAATAGGAGGAGACAAAGCCTAGAAGGTGTGAAAACTATATCACTAGAGGCAGCTTATTCAAGAGTTGAGATTGTTGTGTGGAGTTTGGTTTTTTTGCAGTAAACCACAGGAGATGTGGCTTTAGATCAACATTAGGATAAAAATGGCGTCACAAATAGCTCTGTCCTCTTGCACTTTTGTGAACTGGAGAAACTCAGCTGAGGACTGTCATCTTTGCCTGAGGGGAACTTTCTTTCAGTGCACCTTTTGAGCACATTGCCTGTGATGTGGTGCTGCTTTTCTGGAGAGTCTCCTGTACCTTAGCTGGAATTGCCTGGGAGATGGCTGTGTAATGTTATTTCTTTGAGAGAGAAGAGGAAAATCCATGTGGTGTTTTTTCACCTCTCTTTTGTGCTATGCTTTTCTCTTCATCAGCCTTGCCCTTTGAGAGCCAGTCTTTATTTTCCTTGTGCCAACACTAGAGGCAGGTGTTGTTTGTTGCCAGTAGGAGTTCCTGTGTGTGCAAGTGGGAGTAGCTGGGCAAGGGGTGCCCAGTGTAGTCCTGGAAGTTTACCTTACAGGGGAAGGGGTGAGTGCAGGGAGGCACCTGGCCTGGAGAGTGGCCTGGAATGGCAGCAAGGAAATTGGTATGGATATCAGCTGATGTTTGAGGAGACTGACAGTAAGACAACTGAGGAATTCTTTTGTTCCTCTGGAAATAAACCACGGTGTGTGCAGGCCCAGGAAACAAATGAGGACAAGGCATTTCTTGAGGCAAAGAAAACGTTTCCATTAAATAACACAGCAACTGTCTCTGCAGTTTAAGTTGGGAGGGTGGATTGGTTGTTTTGGGGATGGCCCAGCCAAGAGAGTGTTTGGGAAGTGTCCCTGCTGGAGAGGCAGGATGGTGTCCCCATCCTGTCTTCTTGGGCCCACGCCAGCCCACTTGTCCCCAGCTCTGCAGCTGAATTCTTCCAGGTACTGTGTGCCCTCCTCTGATGTTGTGCAAACCGGTTTTGAGTGGGGAAAGACTGGCATGTAAAGCATGATTTCTTTCCCTTTGACGTGATTGTGTCTCCCATCTCTATACATCTGGGAAGCTAAAAGGGTGAGGAGGTGTTTGTCAGAGAAGTGTTCTGCCCCATCCCAGGCGTGAGGAAAAGCTGCCCAGTTTGTGTTGGATGAACAAGTGACTTGCCTAAGGTTAGCAAGTTGTCTTCTGCAAAAACCATTTCATAGACTGCTCCAAATTTCTTTCTTCATTCTTTTTTTGTTCCCCAAGCTGACATAAAAACAAGGTTACTCGTTGCTTTCTGTCTCTCTGAGGTGAGTTTCACTTCTCAGGGACTCTTTCTCCAATGTACTTAATATTTTCTCAATTTCCACATTCCTTTCTCCTTAGGATTCAGAAGGAAATTCCCTCTCACCAGAAAATGGAGATTTAAATAGTAAATCACACCAGTCTTGTTTAACTTTGGGAGGGTTTTTTTAATTGGAAATCTTTTAGCAAGAGATTACCACATTGTAAGTTTTATAACGTGAGTGGTATCTCATAATTAGTAAGGTCCTTTAATGCAAAACCACAAAATACCTACTAAATTCAAACATCCTGTTTCTGTGTCTGAAACGTTCTTACTGGCAGTGTCTGAATTTCCTTATTAAGCGTCCTGTCCCTTAATTTGGCCTGTCTGAATGAGACTGTGGGAGATGTGGGCTCACAGTGGCAGGGCTCAGTTCAGGATCTGGCCCGGAACGGGTGCTGTGCCATTGTGTAAAAGAAGGAAAAAATCATCCTTTTGGGATGGAAGTTGAGTGGAGCAGCCCCGGGACACCGGTGTCACTGTCCTGTTACCTGCCCCCTCTGCTGGGGCCTCCGCTGGGTGTGGCTGCACTTCCATGTTCTCTGCGGGGCCCAAGGGGTCAGTCCTGACCCTGTTGGGGCTCTCAGCAGCCCAGGGGTCAGTCCTGACCCTGTTGGGGCTCTCAGCAGCCCAGGGGTCAGTCCTGACCCTGTTGGGGCTCTCAGCAGCCCAGGGGTCAGTCCTGACCCTGTTGGGGCTCTCAGCAGCCCAGGGGTNAGTTCATGGAAAGAAGTGTCTTGTGCCAAGAGCCTGTAGAGCTGAAACATAATTAATGAAGAAGAGAGTGCAACATCTCTGGAAATGAGCACATACCGAGCAGGCCACAGGAAAAAATTAAAACCACACCTCTTGGCCAAATAATTTGGGTTTTTTCTGTTAAACAGTTGGATAAAATGTTTTTAGCAGAGTGTGTGTTCTTTTTGTTTGTATGTTTGCCTTGTTTTTTGCTTGTTGGTTTTGGTGTGTGTTTTGGGGTATTTTTTTAACTAGACACTGTGATTTTTATTTTTTTTTTTTCAGTTATAAGGACACCTTGTCATTATAACTCTTGGCGTCCTTGCTGAACTATGTCAGTTACAAATAGTAGTTGTGTTGAAGTAATTTATTCACTTCAAGGCAGGGGTTACAGTCTGTGTGTGTGTACATGTTAAGCTCTTGATCTCAAAGGAGCCAAGGGTGTTTGCAGAGGGAGAACCTCCAACTCAGGCTTACTTTATAGTAAGTAAGATCAAGCAATCATTTGGTAGGGTTTATTTAGGAGCTGATATACCAGGAAGCTTCCGTCTTCCTCACATTAGTCACGTCTTACACTGATCCTTCCCAATACTTTGGCTTCCCAAAGTTTGTTTTGAGTGTCAAGGCAATCATGAGCGATGGTCTTAAGTGCATCTGTTGCTGCGTGGTCGTTATTCTGAAACGTGAAATGAAAGCCTGCAGTTGCTTCACATGTGTTTTAGCGTCTTATTTTTGCTTAGGACTTGCTGCTGGATGATAGTGGCGGGGGAACTTACAGGAAAGTTCTGTTTGCTGCAGTTGTCAGCTGGAGCACAGAACACACACTGTGTTGTTCTCTAGGAAATGAAAGAGGACTAGATTCAATGTTGAAATCCATATTTAGGGTCTTGAAGGGAAATAGAGACATCAAAGCACAGGCAATGTTTTAAAAACACTTTTCCTATGCTTTCCATGCAACTACTGTAGGAGTCCTCAGGTTACCACTCAAGACTGCACGCTTGGAAAACCCTTGGCTCAAATGCACAGTTTTGAGGCACGAACTGAAGAATTAAATACTTACCAAGTCCGTGGTAATGAGAGTTTGAAGCCTGGTTATTTTGGCATTCCTTTGTACAGGTGGCAAGGCAGTAAATGAGTGCTCTCTGACTGCCTGGGTTCCTGGATCGGTGCATTTTTGAGTAGTAACTATTTGATTAGTAACTATTGGTTATGTCTTTGATTAGTAACTAGCATTTCTAGTCTGGCGTGGGCTGGTTCTGAACTGTCTTCTCAAGTGAGCACTGGAAGCACTGATGCAGGTCAGGGAGGTTGTATTGTTCCCTGACAAGTCCTTGTATTTCTGCAGGGGTCCTAAATATTGAACTTTTCTTTTTTTCTTCAGCTTTTTCTGGCATGGTTAAAATAGATTAAGGGCTTCTTTTACACTGCACCTTGTTCTTGTATTGCACTCTCAAGCACCCTAAATTGGAAGCAATAGAAAAGTATATTTTTATGTGCAAATAAGAACATTGTAGCATTTGTTGTGGGATCCAACATGGAACAAAAGTTCTTACTTTTAGAAAGGACATAAGATAAGAGTCAGTGAAGACAGTAATAAACATTTGTAATGCCTTTCACAAATATTATTGGACCCTTTAGAAGCATGTTTTCATGGAGAAACAAGGAAACTACTTTGATTAGCTGTGAATTGAAACACCATTTTCTGTCACTGCCAAATAATTGGTAGGCAGGCGTGACTATCTCTGCTGGAAGTAGTAAAAACTCTTCCTAAATAGCAACAGTCTCCAAATTCTGCAATATGTTTGCATAAGTATGTCATATTTTGACTTTTGCATTGTTTTTCATGGTTAGTCAAAAAACCCAGGTGGTCCATTTGAATGGCAGGGAGTGTAAAATGGGCAGTAAGTTTAGGCAGATTCTGCTCAAACTGTGTCATTTCCCAGCGCAGTTTAGAGCAACTGAACCTGTGATAGGAATATTTGCTCTGCCACCACTCTGTGAAGACTGTGACTCACCATGGAGCCCTTTGCCACGAGTGCAGCTGCAGAGAACATGGAATTTCAGCCTCAGGAAGCTTCTGTTAAGTTTGATTGCCATATCTTAATTGCATTTAATGGACTTGTAAGTTATTCTGAAATAATCCCTAAGTGTTACAGATGTTGCCAAGACTTCTAGCACGTAGTCTAACCACACACATTATAAATTCTGTCTGATAAAGGGATCTTCCTGTGGATTTTACATTAAAGCTTATTCTATTAAAAAAAAAACAAAACCAAAACACAACAAAAAACCAACCAAACAAAAAAACCAAGAAACCAGAAAGCCACAATTTAAAATTATTTTTCTGGTAACAAATCATCAAAACAAACCCAGTGTTTTATGTGGCTTTTACTTGGGTATGCAGATACAATTAGCACTGCTGCTGAAGTCAACAGGAAATGTATTTGTGAGTTTAAAGCAAAGCAAATCCATGCTGAAGGTCCCAGCAGTCCCATACTATTTACCTTCACCCTGGTCGCTTGCCAAACTGTTCTTCAGCTGACTTTCATTTTGATAGATCTACTCACTGGCTGAGTAACAAATTTGGTCTAACTCTCATTTGTGGACACTCTCAGAATGTGACTTCAGTTCTGAAAAGCCCGCTGGAAATTATATGAAGCCAGGTCACAATTTGCCATATGGTTTTCCTGTTAAAAACTCAGCCAAGATGCTGCATTACTCGTGTTATCTATATGACACTCCCTAAGCTTGTGGCATTTTCTGTACTGAAAATGGGTGTATTGTCCCAAACCATCCTGAAAATTATGTAGAGTCCACAACAGTTGTGAACTACATATTGCAGCTGCTATTGTCTTATATGTCTTGCCATCCTTCTTTGTGGGGAATTAGCAACACAGCAGCAGTAATGGGCCACCGCTGCACAGTTCCTGACTCTCCATATCTGGGTTTGGGTTTTTTTACAGCACAAAGCTTCTGTCCAGCACAGAGTTGAAATCCTGCACCTTTCCCTGGCTGACTTGTTGTGTGCTTTTCCTGTTAGGCAAGGACAGATGGCTCCTGCCCAGGTTTTCACTCTGGGAGCTGAAGGGGTGTTTCCTTTGGAGAGAACGGTGGAACTCCGGCATTTCTGGTGGAGGTGAGCAGCTGTAGAGGGCTCAACATCCCCTGGGAAAGCTACAAACACCCTGGTGGGCTGGGGTTGGGCAATGACAGAGGTAGATTCGTGTAAGGTTGCTCCAAGCACTGCTCTTTTTTGGGGCACCTTTTTGTGGTGAGGAAGGTTGGTAAATTGGTAGCCAGGGTCTAAGGGATTTGGGTGTATCAGTGTGTGCTGGCAGCCCTCTTTGAGCAGCAGAGAATTAGACAAAAAACACTGCAATGAATTTGTGGGAATGTGCAGTGGAACTTGGGGGGTCTTGTCTCTTGGAGAGAAAGGCATGGGAGGGAACTTACAAAAAAAATGTTTGTAAATTGTTCTAGTTTGTTTTCATCGTAGAAAGAAACAGGTCCGTTTTACATGATGGTGTAGATGTAAAAATGTAGTTTAATACCTGTTGGCAAGGATTGCAGTGTTTCTGGAAAGCAGAAAATGCTGAACAAAAGGAACGTGCAAGTAAAAGGTAGAAAAATCTGGTAGGTTACATGAGCATCAACAAGGATTAGGTGGGTCTCTTAAAATCAAACCCACTGTCAATGCATTTCTAGATTGGAATTGTGTCCTCCTGCAGTTTGAAAAAAATTCATTAACATAGTTATATTTTTCTTACTGTGCAAAATGGACACTTTGTAACTTTTCCAGAGCCAATTTATTAGATGGAATTTAAAGGTAGTATTCAATCAGAAAGAGAGGGCTAGCAAGTGTATTAAAATAAAAATAATTGCTACGGGGTGTATTTATTTATTGTCTAGATATTGGAGATACAGGGTTGTTTGGGAAGCTAGTGGGAAACTGACAGCTGGAGTTGGTGCTCTTTGAGATCCAATACCAATTCTCTGATCCTATGAAACCATTGGTTTATTGCAAGTTCACTATTACGATAGAAGGTTTAGAAGTATATGTGTAAGCAATGCTAAAAACAGACTGGAGATACCAACAGCCCACTGAAGAGAAGCATCAGTGTAGGTTCCAAGCACAGGTTCTTATTCAGTGTGGCTGTCAGAAGTGCAGCTGTGCTGTGAGCGGATGAGAGTGCATAACAACATTCTGGGCTGAGCTGCAGAGTCATGTTTTCCCGGGGAGGACCACAGAACTCGTCAGGGATCCGGGGGCACCCACCACGAAGGGCAGCCCCAGGGGACTGGGGCACGTAGTGGGACTGGGGCAGTGCCAGGGCAGGCAGAGCTGAGGGCAGGTCAGTTTTTATCCTGAAGATAAATCTCTGCAGTCAGTAGAGGAGCTTTATTTATGAGACCAGCTGTTTCACATGGAAAACCTGTACTCTGTTTCCTTTTTGTGCAAAGCCGTTTTTGCACGGGGCATAAAAACCTCCTTTTTATTTATCCTGGTTGTCAACACCCCTCGAAGTACAGCAGCTTCCCTGGCAATGTGCTCAGCTATTCCAATCAAAGAGCACTGGCAAGAAGACCCCAAGCCCTCTAACAATTGTTGCCAGCTTGGCATGTGAGTTCCTGAGCGCACTCCCTCTGTGGAAGAGGCAGTGACCTCAGATCCACGGAGCTGTGTTTTTGCCAAGTTTGCGTTCCTCTGTTTTTAATGCTAAATGGAATACACTTTTCCTGCCTTCCCCCAGAGGCCATTGCAAACGAAGGACACCTTGTTCTGATGGTGACAGTCACCATCTTCGAGTGCCTTTGCAGAGTAAGCAATTTCTAATGTCTGCATGGAAACTTTCTGCTTCCACAGTCTGCAGCTCCAGGGAAGAAAGCAGTTTCCTACCCATTCCTCTAAATCTTTTAGAAATGGTTTCAGTTCTTCAAGTTGTTTGCAGTATAGCACAAAATATGCTATTTGTTCAAAGCTGGAGCTTTGCATGGAAACCAGAGCCTCTTTTCAGTATATAAAAAAAAAATAGTGATAAGGATTCAATGCCGTTTTAGGTTGCATCAATAGGCTCACTGTGACTGTGTACATTTCACTACCTGCATGCATTTAGCTGGTGCTCGTAGAGCCCAGTCAAGCTGAACTTTCTTCCTTCTTTAGTATCTTGAGAATTTCAAAGAGCTGAGGATAACAATTCCTAAGTCCCATGGGAACTTTAAAAATCTGAGAGGCTTTTGATGTATCCTGTTTTACTAGCAATTTTTGTGGGCAATGTACGTCCAAGCTGAAAACTGGGTGGGAGGCAAAAATCCAGAATTGCACAAGAGGATGCTTCCATTGGCATGTTCCAAGAGGGCGACGTGGTCATTTTGGGTGGACACCATTCCTGGGAGCAAATGCACAGTTCTGTGTGCAGACACATGGAGCTACCTTGTCTACAGAATTCCTTAGTGCTGGTGAAGGAGGCAGCTTTCCATATACCTTAGGTCGGCTGTCCCATGTTCCAAGGATGAGCTAGCTTTCCTCAGGTGTCACAGGAGAGCAGCGTGTGACTCAGCCCTGCCAACAAGGCCAGGATGTGGTTGTGCCTTCAGGTAAGGTTCAGTTGGATTTCATGTGCAAAGAACAATTGGTTTGTCTGTCACCAAACAAGTACGATATCCCAAGTGATGGAAGATACCGTTTGCACAAGAAAGGTGAACCAAAGAGCTAAGGCATGGGGATTCTGGGCTTCTAAAAGTGTCAGAGATCCTTGTTACAGCTCGGACCTGAACAGTTTCTACTTCTGGAAACAAGTTTACTGCTGCAGATTCTTCCAGGTTCTTACCACAGCAAACGCTGTTGCTCCGTCCCACCCGGCAAAACCTGTTGAACACAGCCCCACTCTAAGTGAAACCAGTATACAAGTTCCTGCAGATTGCAGGGACGTGCTTGGTTTCAATACATCCATCCTGGGCTTAATATCTCTTCACATCAGCAGCTCTGACTGGAGGGTTTAATGTGCCTCTGAATATAGAAACACATTTACTCGGTACAATTTGTCCCTGACCCTTCAAAGAGAACTGAACCACAGGTGTGTCCAGGAATCCCTTTCCTGCATCCCACCAGCCAAACTGACAGGTACACAGGTCCATCTTTACATGGAATCGCAAAAAAGCCCCAGTGTACTTTTACTCAGGAAAATACTTTTATTGAGGTATATTTCATTACATTATCATGACAAATCCACCTTTTCACATGTGTTTTTCCCAAAGCAAAATAATGAACATTACTTATTCTTTCTGAGGTATGACACTATGTCATACAAGTAGACATCTTAAGTCTCTTCAGAACATTTACTGTTCCTTTAGGTCTTGTGTACAGATACCAAATAATCAAATGTAAACTCATTTAAATCAACCAACCAACCTCAACATTATCTGGTTAGAAATCAAAACAATCATGGCACAAAACCCCACAATTTCATGGAAATTATTAAGCTCTTGGAAGTATCGAGTAGAGTGAGACTTCAGGAGCAGACTTTTTGATTTCATTGCATGGTATTTGTGCAAAAAGATCCAAGGTGTTCTGCAGTAGAGGGTGGTTAGTTGGAGTGGGGAAAAACAATTCAGTAAAACATTCTTGCTTGAACCAGGTTTTACTCCCATGTAATGCTGAACAGGCACTGAAATGTTGGGTGCCAGGCAGCACTCTTACTATTCCTAACAGAGGGATTGCCCCCAAGCAATGTCAGGACCCATTCAAACCTATCTGCAGACATTTGCACAACCATCCCTGTGATGGGACCAATAAATATGAGGGAAGGGGATTAAACACAGAACATCTGATCTACCTGCACTCCACTATGCGAGCCTTCCATTCCGCTCCTCTGCACTGAGGCCCATCTCTTTGTCTTTGTTCCTGTCAAGGCACTTTGCTAACTTCAGTTATAAAGCAGCAAAAAAGCTGTTTTCAAGGAGCTTTTAAAGAAAAGGAGGTGCAGTTTTGCTGAGCTTTATTTACACATAGGTTTTGTTATACTTATGGTCAAAGCACTTTCTTTTCTAATAAGTTTTGGTATGAAATATGATTTTGTGCATTCTTTTTATCCTTTTTGTTTGTTTGTTTGTTTTCCAGAGCCAATTTATTGTTTGGTTTTTGGTTTTTTTCCACAGGCCGGGTTCAGCAAATCAGATTGTTCTGGGGTCAGGCTGCCATGTGTCTTGCGCCAGCTGCCCACATGTCTTAGATTTGATTTACTATCTGAAAACGAAACCAAGTCAGGACCCAAAGCAGACCAGATGCAGCATGTGAAGCAGTCCTAGGGAGAGCTCACATTGAGAGCAAACTGGGACACACAGACTCTCATGCCTAAGCTTGGTTGTCTCCAGCTCAGCTGGTTCATGCAGCTGCAGGCTTAGTCCCTGTGAGATCAGCCCTGCGGGAAGATCGTATGTCATAAGCTAACGGCGATTGCCCCATGTCATTAGGAAATGTCTAGTGACTAATTTGTACTCCTTTCCAGTTCGGTAATGACATCCTTGGAAGCTGTTGGCTTTTTGCGTGGTCTTTAAAGGAGCTTACAGGATCAGCTTAGGGGCAGACACTAAGCAGAAAAACTAGAGAGCTCCCCTGGGTTCCCTGGAGATCATGGGATGGAATGCCCATTCCCTCCAGGCTATAGCCCCTAAGCCTTGCCCTGTGATTTCCCCATGTGGTTGCCCCAAGGAAGTGCCATGTTCTTCACAGGAAGGAGCATTTGCCTGGGTGTGGCAAACTGAGGCAATAAACAGTTAGGATGATGCACAGACAATCTGCTGCAGGTCATTGCAACTCTCCCTAGCAGATGGAGCTCCGAATGGATGCTCTGGAGAGCAGATCTGTTGAGAAAGGACCTGTCACTCATGCACAGCCAGCTCACATGTTCTCGGGCAGTGCACACGCGTAAGGACAGTTTATGTGTCAGTGCTGGGCTTTGTGCTTGGATGACTCTGCACAAGATCTGGACCGTCAGACTCATTCCACAGGGGTTACTGCTGAGGAAATTCCAGAAGTCTCCCGGGGTCTGAAGTGTCTGGAGTGTGGATCTGTTTTTAGACATGAAGCAGCAATGTGTGAAACTCTGCAACCAGCTCTCCCTCAGAGGCATGAGCCGAGCAGAGCAGCAGTGAGAGAGGTCATGGACAGGCAGTGATGCAGCACAGGGTACAGAGCCTGGTCCTGTGAGTCAGTACCCGTGCAAACAGGCCTGGAACAAGGGAAATGGCTACCTCTGGGACTATTTCAAGAGGCAAAGCCATCTGCCTGAGCTTTAGAGGATCTCTCTTGGGTTCTACCCTTTCCTGTGTCTACCTTCACTACATTTGGCACAATTCCATTGGCAAGAGAGGAAAGGACAGGGAGTAGACAGCATCATGTCCTACAGAATTCAGAAAGCTGAATTCTTCCCTGCCTGCTGCCATATCTCTCATTATAGATAAGTTTGCCACGCATTGTCTGCATGTGGTATGATCAAATGGGTTGGAAGGGGACTTTGAAGATCCTCTTAAGTTTACGGTAATTATTGTGGGCAGTGGTGTGAGCATCACTGTGACAGAACTCACCACAGTGTTTGTATTTGCCTCACCGAAGTTACCATTCAAGTCACCCACCTTGCCTGTGTTCTTTAGCAGATGAAGACACTCTACAATTCTTCGGCTGTATGAAATCTGTAGGTGTCATTAGAGTGGGCCTTGGGATTACTGGAGCATGGAAAGCTGTCCCAGTTGAGGCAGGCCCTTAGGAGGTGCATACAGAGCATTATTTGCCCCATGGCTAATGGTGTTCATGTTACCCCATTGTTAATTCAATACGTGCAGGAAGTGATTCTGCTGCTCTGTTGCAGGCTTTGGCTGTGTGCCCTTCCACAGCAGGTATTTATTTGGCTTGGCACCTGGAGTGAGAGCGTGCATTCCCTGGCACCAGGCCCAGGAAAGCCAGAAGACAATTGAACAGGAGATGTCTCTTTTCAGCAAGTGAGGACTTCTCCTAACTGCATGAGAATGACTTTGGAGGATGTGTCCCTGATACAAGTCTGAGGTCAAATTCTATCCTGGCTAGAAAGCGTTTAACATGGGCAATCTCTGAAGGGGCAGGGATGTTTCCTGCAGGGATTTGATTAGGAATGAATTAGACTGTGATTTGTAACATGTCATGTCACTGTTACCTACGAGTGTCTGCAGACATAGGGTGTATCCTGCTGCTCTCTTAGTTTTATCATTCTGCTACCTTTTATACCTGTACCAGTCCTGTGTTTTGTAGTATTCCCTGGCTATGATGGAGTGCAGTTCCCTGGCATCTATGACCATTCCCATGGATCCAGCACTGCCATGAGGTACAGACATATTTGCTGGAGGTTGTAGCTAAATTTCAAGACCGTGCTACAATTATGTGCAAAATATGTCTTGTATCTATGAGATATTTTATTTTCTTCAATTTCCTTGTGTGTTTCTCAAGATTTGACCTGATCCCAGTCCATATGCCCTTGAAAATACTATCTGAAGATGTAAGAAACGGAAGTGTCGAGTTGTTCAGCTTGTGCCATGATGCATCTCACCTCAGTTGTGCCACC
The DNA here is from genome assembly GCA_013396755.1 of Sclerurus mexicanus. Classification (NCBI taxonomy): domain Eukaryota; kingdom Metazoa; phylum Chordata; class Aves; order Passeriformes; family Furnariidae; genus Sclerurus; species Sclerurus mexicanus. The sequence goes on from VWZF01005615.1 coordinate 16,977, forward strand.
CACATCGTGCCACACATCACACACTGTTGTGCACTGGTTTCTTTAATACTTTTAGAGGTGTGAACATTTAAATTTAAAACCATGATCTGTAGCAAATGATGGCCAGTATTTTCCTACCTGCCCTCCTGCATCTTCACCTAATTTTTTCATTCCTGAGTCCTTGCGTCTGTCTGTCTCCACAGAGTCAGAGGTTCTGCTTTACCTGTGGTCGGTGCTGAGAATGTGAGCATGAACACACACACTATGGATAGCTGTAAGTGTTTGTATTCCTCAAGCATTACCTTGGCAAATAGAAGGGGTTGGCTCTGACATCAGTTTGCTTGGCAATGTTTTCTCCGTTTGTCACTTGCCAACTTACCTTTTCTGAGGTTGCTGGTGGGACTGTGGTTGCTGCCACACTGCCATGTCACTTTGTGGGACTCCTGAACACACAACGCTTTCCCAGAAGTGCATAAATTCACTGGCTGCTGGAGGACTCACTGTTACTGGTATTTAACACCTAACATATAAGGGCAGGAGGGGCTTTATTTTGAGTTTGGTAGCCAATAGTTTCAGCAATTTGTTTTTACCTCCACTGAGGGGTAAGAATCTCCAGGCTTTTCAGTGGCAGGGGTGACCCTGGGTAAAGATTAAAAGTGGGTGACTCCTTCCACCCCCAGAGAGTTGTTCAGCTGATAAGCCCTTGAGGTGATCACAGCTCCTGAAAGACAGAAGGAGCTGCTCTTGGCCTTACCAGCAGCTTAAAATGCTGCACATCCCACGAACTGCCTGCAGGTTTTTGCCCCTGGATCTGTGAAAACATCAGGAGCAGCCCTTTGTTCAGGAGAGGGAGCAGGTCCCTTACTGTGGGCTATCAGGCCCTGCTTGTCTGCTGGAAACAGACCGTTTCTCTGCCTGCTGGGACACATCTTGTTTGTATGGTTTGCCCATTAATTTGGGTATTACTGTACTGAATCCTGGCTCTGACATCTGACTGTGGGACTTAAACTGTACCAGTGCCTTGCAGAGGCATGATACAACACACCCTCTACGAGCTGGCTGCTGTTTCTGTGGTGTTACCCAGGCTTGGGAGAAATGATGTAGAACAACCAATGTGCTGCCAGTGTGCTGATACTTTCTAGGTAAAGATATTTTACAGTGGTAGGTGAAATATATGGAGATCCCCAAGGAGCATGATCAAAAGACTGATTTAAGAAAAGTGGGGTGTTTTTTTCAGTTTGAAAATGTAAAACTGTGTTTTCAGTTCAAACTGAGCAGCTCATGGGCAGCAAAACGCAGGTTTCACATCAGGGCATTGTTAACTAAGGTGAAGTCTTTGCTTCCCATGGGGACCCCTCAAAGAAGCTGTGGCAACAAGGTCCTCCTATCCCTATGCTTTGAGCCTGAGAACAAACATTTCCCTCAGCTTGGATACAAAGTGTTTGGAAATAAATGCCTAAAAATTTGTGACATCTGCAAATAGTTGGAAGTATAGCAAATATGAGTTTCTTAGAGAATGAGCTATTCACCCAATAAAAAATCCAATCCAAGCCCCCAGATCAACATCCCCAGTCCTGGATTAAGACAATTTCAATCCAACTAAGGTTTCAGATTCAGTGAAATTGAGTAATTTTCAGAGTGTGCTTTGGATAGTTGTGGTCTTTTGGTTAAAGTGATGAAATCAGTTGAGAAAACAGTGACACGAGACGGGTGAACCACAGGAAAATGGAAACACTTGTTGGAATCATCGCAAAATCTTTGAAGTCTTCTCTCGTGACACCCACACTTTAATCCTGTCTGTTACTTTCATTGGTTGTGTCGCAAGGAAGGAAAAATGAATAAATCATACTTGATTTACACCCTGGAAGATACTAATGCTGCCATCTCAGGGAACAGCTTCTTACAGCACTTTGAGTGCCATGTGCAGGGCCAGTCTTCAGCACATTGGAGTCTCTGGTAAAATTAACTACATTGTTCCTGACAACAAAAAAACCCTGCTCTTTGTTGAAAGGAGGGGGAACTTACATTGATAAGTTTGCTTAATTCTCAGTGAATTATCAAAAATATCACACAAAACAGCAAGAGGGACACGTATCCTTTCAGCTTGTTTCAGGGTGTGTTTAGGGAAGGAGCTGTTTGGAGGAAACACATAATAACGTTTTTGATAATTGTGATCTCCACTGAAGGTAGTGTGGATGGTTATCTCCCCCATCAGCTTGTATTTCTCTTTATTTTTTTCCTCATTTTTTAGATTTTCATATTGTGGGACTCCAAGTTGCCTCAATACACACAGGGCACAGGAATATGCCAAGACATTGCTTTAAAAGTTATGGCAGCTAACTGTGAGCACAGCATATTTTCATTCCTAGAATTGCTAGTGAGTGCTCATCAGGTGTACACTGAGGTGGCAGGAGAATAAACACACTAGAGGCTTTCTCTAGAAAATAGGCTACTGAAAGAGGCAACATTTGATTTGGTTGTAATTCCACATTTTTACCTTTGGTTTCCTTCCAAACAGTAGGAAATTCCCATAGAATGAAATTGATCAGGACATTGACTGAAAAGCATCATTTCACTTACCTCCACATACTGTTTTGCTGTGAGCTGACTTGTTTAATTTAAAGTTTGCTGTTAGCACCTGAATATATACTTGAATTTGACAAAATCATTGCATTCTAATGACGTTTTCTGCTTTGTTCGAGTCCTCATTTTTCCAGGGGAGCATGGTTTCATCAGTAGACTTTCCATCTGGATTGCCCTGGCTTGTGTTCCTGGTACACGCCATTAGAAACAAACTCTGCAGGGTACTTCTCACGCATCCTCTTCTTATTCTTTGTCTCAGTAGTCATTTCAGTATCAGAGGACAGTGCTTGCTCTCCCTCCTCCTTTCCTCCAAGCAGGCATAGTACTGTGAGAATTTTTCAACAAGGAAATGACTGTAGCATTTGGCCTGCTCACAGGTCAGGTGTGTGCGGGTGGATTGACAGCTCTGCCCCATGTTCCTTAGTCAGTCGAGCCTTCTGCTGGCTCCGGAGGAAGACTTGGCTGTGCAAAAAACACTTTGGGGGGTTTTGGCATTAAGTAGGAGTGGGTGAAGCTGCAGCATTCACTATGAACCAGCTACAACAGAACCTGTTTTCTTTGGCTCTTTTTATTAAAATTGTGTTCACGGTGAGCAAGGCCTACGTAAACTGCTTCTCTTTTGCAGAATTATGGTCACTGCTGTCGGAGGTGAAGTTCCAAACAGAGAAGAAAGCAGAAAATGGGGAGCTGATAGAATTTTGACAATGGGAGTTCAGTAAGTCAGCAAACATGTTTTTATCGGCTTGATTACTGATCTGCTGGTGGTGCTGTCTGGCTCAGCCATGAACCAGCCAGGTGGCTGTGCATGCCTTTATTGGTTATTGATGGTCAAACACAAAGCTTTCACACCTCCAGGTGTTTTGACAAGGCACTCGCTCTTCACTGTTCGTCTTGGGTGATTAAGTGCCTTTCACACTAAGATCTGGCACCTGCATGGACAAACTCTTCATTAGTTACTGGCTTTGGGTTAGAAACCCCTCCCTTTTAACTGCAGTGTAACTCTTTGGTCTGTGCATATGTTTTGCCCCCACACAGTGCGTCATTCTCATACATTCTTATTCCTTCAAGAAGCTCTACATCAGGTAAAAAGAAGCACATATAATCCAGGCTCTCACTAGCACATCCAGTCTCACTCTTCATGAAACCTGCCACTGAATGCTTTAGCACACATTTCACATTGAAGTGGTGAATATTTCAGGCTTTTGCAATCGTATCGACATTTTGGGTTTAGCACAGCAGTTGAATTCTGTTTCTCCTGTCGGCTTGCAAACTTGAAAAAATGTGGTTTGGAAAACAGAAGAGGAAAAGAAGAATTGTCAGTGTTTTTGAAGTCTCCTTATTTCTGTGCAAGTATGTAATGTTTGTCTTCAATGAAAGAGCCGGGCTAAGGGGGGTGGACTTATTCATTTGCTCCTCTAATAAGCTATGAAGTTTTCGTCATTCTGGAAAACAGTTTCAAGGAAAAAGCTAGATGCTCTCAGGAGTTCAGTGTGACTATTAGTTCAGTGCTTAAAAATTGATTTTGAAATTCTGGTATTTTGTGTTAACTGAGTCAGAAAAGCTGCTTCACGCTCCTTAAAAACTGAAGGCTCACTTGGAGGTAAGTTGATTAACTGGATCCAAATGTGCTCTCAAAAGAAGCCTCTTGCCTAATGGCCTCTCACTTCCTCAGATTTTTATAAGGTGTCTATGTATGAACAAGTTTTCTGTAAAAGATAAAAAGATTAGATTGTCCCCAGTTTACCCATCTCCCAGTAAGGAATAGGAGAAGTCAACCGACTGATATTGGAGTTGCCAATGTGAGCTCTGGAGGGAGCTGTCAACTCCACCCTTCTGCTACAGTCCTTGGCTGAGTCCGTGGAGATACACACAGTTGGGAGCTGGCAAACTGAGGACAACTGTTCTGTTCAAAACAAAACTGATCATGTTCCTTGTGAATTCGAACTTTCATAGAATAAGGTAGTTGGACCTCTCAAAGGTTGATACGTGCTAAAATAAAGGGTGTTTGTTAATGGTGCTAAGTTATTCAGCATAGCTGTGTTGAAGGTTATAGGGGGATGCCACACTGCTGCCTGTTTCATGAAAGGGCAGAGGAAACAGGATCAGTGAGCTTAGCTATGCCTGTAACCGTCCACATTCTTCCACACATAGAATCTCCCTCCCTAGAAGTCCACAGGAATTGCAAAGTCACCCGAGCGCTGACTGGCAGCAATGGTTATTATTAGAAATAATTTAACTGCAGGTAATATTAAAAATCAATTTGTTATGGTTTTCAACAATGGAGGTCTCAGGCCTATTTCTGTAGGTGGCAAAACTCGATTCACTTTTGCACACAGAAAACCACAATGCTTATTTGCTGGCCCCAAAGTTTCCATGGCACTTTGTGCAATTTCCAAAGGATCATAATATCCCATTATAACCAAGAATAAATGTGATGCTTGGAACAAGTCGGCAATATCAAACTAGTGCTATGTGTAATTTTCCTGGGATTTTCCCTGGAACATTGTTATGTGATAAGAACAAAAGAATAAAATAATTTTAGAATGGGAAGCAATCCACACTCAAAAGGAAATACAGTAAGGGTCATGCATCTGTCACCTTATACATAACCAGGATGTTTATATTAATCAATATTATGTTTATATTAGTCAATATTCAGCACAGACAGAGAAGTTGAGACCAACAAACCAAAGTTTACATTCTCTATTCTTCTAAGAGCTAGAAGTATTTTCTCAGGGACTTTCCAGTATTTCTTCCAATGACTTCATGTACAATTTGCAACATTTATACGAGAGAGAAATATACTTTCATTATTACAAGAACAGTAACACCGAAGTTCAAGGGGCCAAATTACAGCTCATGATTGAAAAGGCTCTTGATATAAGAGCAGAACTTCAGCAGCCAGGCATGGGAAGGGGGAGTTTGAGGATAAGGAAATGACATGAGTTTGTTGCTTGGTTGGTTGGTTGGTAGTTGCCACTGTCCCCTTGCCCCCCAACCAAAGTTGTTGGTGAAGGAAGGAAATTGAAATGGTTTGGAAGGAAGGTGAAGTAAGGGACCAAGAGAGCAGCTGAGGACAGAAGGGACAGGTAAACACCTCTGCTACATTTCATCCTGAGGAGGGCAATGAAATGAAAGGAAGGCGATGAATGCACATGTCAGCTCTAAAGTGGAATGGCCTTCTGAGAATCTTGTAGAAACACAACTGAGATGCTAAATGAAGTGGCCAAGGAGAGCAGAAGCTTTCATGAGATTGGGAAAAGGAGGAGGTGGACAAGGACATGTAGTTAGCTGCAGTGCAGTGCCAGTGTCTGTCCCTCCAGCGTGGTGCACATGTTCTGACTCTCACTCACTGCCTGGTGAGCTTCCTGGTCTGTTACACAGACGTGCACATGCTCACACTCACACACACAGACACTGCATGGTCAGCATGTTTCCGAAGGGTGCGGGTTTCCCCTGTGGCTTTGGCCTGGTTTGATAACTGGAGAGCCACGGGACACATTGTTTGGAGTGGCTGAAGGCCCCAGTGGCCTAATCACTGAACTAGCCAGTGCTACACCTTCCTTTTCGTGAGCTTTCCCCCCAGTCTGACTGGGTAGGTGAGGTTATGGAGGAGTTCCTGATGAGAGCTTCATCCAGGTTTGCTGCTTTGAAAACACTTCAGAGGCGAGCAGAAGGGAGCAAGTTTATGTAAAGGACCTTAGTGGTCCAGCTTTCTTATAAAGTCAGTTGACTCAAAAACCAAATGCTTTGCTATTTTGCATTCAGGTCACATAAGACAGACATACACCATGAAGACAAAAAGCAGTTTGGGTGATGGAATTGTTCTCTTACTTTCAGTCCCAAAAAAGAACAAACCCTCCAGCAGTTATTGAGTTGATCTCCACAGGTGTTTCACCACATCTGAACACAGCTTTGCTAACTGTATTCTTGCTGGCAACACAGGTCAGCTTCCAGGGCTCTGCTTGTCCTCTAACCTTTCTTCTCTGTCTGTACCACTTCTCCCATTTCATAAATCCTGATCCACATTGCACGAAGAGATTTCTTCTAATTATCAGAAAAGTTTATTTTCACTATTTTCTTGCAGTAGTTGACTCTTGCCTCTAAAAGCAGCAGTTTCCTGAAGTATTTCCCAGTAGGTGATGACTGGTGATTTCAGTGCTGATGACTGTGCTCTGGAGTTTATCTGGATTGTTTCATGCTGCAATTTCACGTGCATTAAGGTTACAAGCTAACCTTGCGAAAGCTGTTCCTGCTCTACAGGCAGCTGCTGCCCCTTTTAGTTTTTTCTTACTTCAGCTGACGTGAAAATATCATTAGCTTTGCTTCCTAAGGAGTTATGTTTTTTATTTACTTTGCTGGCACCTGAAGAAAAACTACACTAAGCCAAAGCATGGCAACAGAAAGAGGGAAACTCGGATTTTATCTCATTTTCACTAAGAGAACATACCCACTTCAGAGACAGACTAAGTGGTTAACCTTCCTTTGCTCTCCTGGCCTTGTAGAGCTTAGATTCAGGCTTATAAAATTATCATGCAGGGACACTACATGGGTCAAGGAGAGGACCAGCATCAGTCTCACTGAGAAGGGTCTTCAAGGGGAGGCAAGCCAGAGACAGCTATCTTATTTTACAATCCCAAAGCTATCTGGCAAAAATCCTTCTGCTGTTTTAAGCCTGTCTAGATCATAGGTAAAAGCGAAATCATAGGTAAAAGCAAAATAAAAGTGTGCATCCCTCAAAGGAACAGGTATACTCCAGTTTAAAGCAACAGCCCCTAAACCTGTGCCCTTTCTCTCCTACTCCCAGTTTCCTGCCTGGCAATTTTTAAAAGAGGCAGGCACTGTGTGCTCAGCACTTTGCATTCCAGGGATCAGAATCAGAAGCAGTTGTTACACCGGGGCAAATGCTTGCTATTTGGGTACCCAAGGTAAAGACCGAAAATTCCCATTCTGATCGTCAGATAATGGTCTTTTGATGTAGTAAAGATTTGCAGCTCTGGGGCTGAGCTGTACACGGGCAGTGCTTAGGTACCTGAGGGTAAAATCCTCTGCTCTGCAAGGGAGTTAAAGAAGGGGCCTTGCCCTACAGCCCACTAGCCCCCACGGATTGGGAACAGCCTAAAGAGAGGAGAGTGAGCCATGTACCCTACCCTAAGGATTTGTTAGTGTATTCAGGAAGGTCAGGTTACCATAACGGGGGGAGTTAGGGTACCACGGACTAAAAAGGTTCATTTCAGTTCCACAAGTGAAGTGGGCAAAAATAAAGCAGACTTCTTGCAAATAAAGCAAATGAAAATTTAAAATATCAAACATAACAAATGGATTTCTTATATAAAACATTTAATAATACATTATCAGGAGTGATTACATTCACAATCAAATTCTGTGTATGTAAGATGAAGTGTTTTCCATTAGCTGATGGAGTAGATAATTAGACATACAATCAAGTACAGAACAATGAGATTATGAGTATTTCTTCAGAAACAAATAGTAGGAATGAAAAATCCAGTAGAAGTTAAATAAATTACAATAGTTTTCTCTCTTGCACAGAGACTACTCAATAAATACATGTATAAATACCATGTAAATCACAATAAATAGATACCAAACACAGTCTTACACATTCTGTAGGCTAAGTTTTTCAAGTTCGACATTACAGTTCACAGTCCTGCCACGGGCTGACTGTGGTTCAGGAAGCTGTTGTTGACACAACATACTAGTGCACTCCAGGGGAGCAGGAGGATTCATCAGTTTGCTGGTGAAATAGCAAAAGGATCAGGCTCAGTGTAAATAAGCTGTGCTTGCAGGTGCATTGCACTTCACTGTTGTGCCTGGATGGAGCGGCTGCCGAGGGTTCCCATCCTCCCCCAGCAAACCGCCTTTCCTTCAGCGTCAATGCACAGTGCGTCCCACGGACAGCACTGATCATGGTGAAAGACTGCCTTAAACACATGCAGTTAAATAAATAGATAAATAAATAAACCCACCCCTAATTAACATCACAGCACTGATGCAGGAGGTGGAAGACGGCGCACTGCCTGAATGATGCTTTTCCCAAATGTTTCTCTTGATGGAGGAGTAGGAGCAGTTCCCAGATTTTTTCTGTCTTGGTGTTTCTTAAAGTGGTGAGTCAGAATTTTGCTGAGCCCTGTTAAGAGGTGAGGGAAGAGGATAATTTAAAAGGGGGTTCAAGGCAGTTGTCACTGCTTGGCATTGCACAGACAGTTAAGGAGGAGGTCTCTCTCCAAGTCTATGTGCCATCCTGAGGCACAGGGAGAATAAAGTTGATGTTTCAAAAGCAATTCCTGAAACCCCAGCATGTGCATGTCTGCTGCCCAGCTGGGAAACATCTGCAGCCCCAACTTCTGCATTTACTCGCAGCAAGAACCTCACAGACTGAGAAGCTGGAATTAAGTAAGTGGAAGCTGACTTTTTTAAAGCGTCATTTTCAAAGGGAGCCGAACGCTTGGGTGTTTCTGCCCCTGCAGACGGAGTTGCCGGTACTCAGAGGTTTAGGACTCATCTGTCAAATGGAGCAAGGACCCATCAGCAGAGTCAGAAAAACTAGGACTAATTCTATAACTAAGCAGGAAATTTCACTGTTCTTTAAATCTGATTAAGAAAGACTATGAAGTACCACTAAGAAATCCTACAAATTGTTTTTTTCTGGGAGGTTTACAGCTCGGCTGCCCAAATTGAGAGAGAACGGGACTTACTTGGCCAAAATCGCCTTAACAATCAGCTGTACCCAGGGAGCAGTGGGCTCCAAGCACACCTCTCTGCCGTCCTTCAGAGTAGCTCTGCAAAACAGGGGATAAAGAAGAGTCAGAAAACCGCTCCATGGATTTGTTTTACTCACAGAATGCAACATTGCATTTTTACATTTAGATGGTATAAATTCATCCCAGCTGCTCTAGCTTAGAGTTGGCTGTTTCGTTGTATTTATTCCACGAGTGAGGAGATTGGAACCCTCCAGAATTGTGTGAGTCTGCTCTCAAAGTGGTCACGCATTCCCCAAAATCTCCATCAATATATATGGATACTTGGTTTGGATTTGTTTTCATTAGAAAAGCTTTTCTTACACAATGATTGAAACCACCAGTGGTGAAAAGGTGTTTCAGCAGTATAAGGATTTCAACATTTTAGTCCCTCCTCTGTGCTATTTAGAGCATGTTAGTTTCGCTGTTTCCCTAAATCTTGTGGGAACTTAATTTTTCTTCTTGAGTCTAACAAATGCAGGATTCAAGCTATGTCATTACCTTGTGTATTAGGAACTGACAAGTGCTTGCAATTCATGTCCTACCACTAGAAATATTTCCCATGTCCCATGACAGATGAACAATGACCAGTTCAGGAATACACAGGGTCACAGAGACTGTGAGAAACATGGTGTATCACTTAAAACTGTCTCTGCCCAAATAATAACCAAATCTGACTAGAGCAGGTCAGCCTGCTCCCTGTCCTGCTCCTGCAGCCCCAAAGCCCTGCAGCAGTGGCAGCAGCAGGCCGTAGGTGAAGAGGAAGGAGCCTCTTGCAGAGCTACTTACATGACTTCCACGTTCTTGCAGTGGGGGCCGCTCTGTGTCAGCCTCACATCCTGGATGGATTTGGGAGGGATGAACCTGGAATGAGTGGCTATGCACTGGCACCGGAGCTCCGTTGCCATCCTCGCCAGGGTCCTGCCTGTGAGCAGAAAGGGCACATGGGGGTTTGACAGGCGGTCTTGTCATAACTATATCAGACACAAAGCACGGCTGCTCTATCCTAGCGGTGTTCTCCAGTAAAATATTGCATTTGTCCAAGGTGCCTAAATGCTCAAGGCATAAAGATCAGCTGCTTGTATGTTTCAGAGGAGCAAATGCCCAAGCACACTGGAAACCAAATTAACATAGCCTTTAAAAATGAACCCACATATTTTATGGTTCCTTGTACTTGACTACCCTGTACTGTTAACTGCATCATTTGAATATCTGGGTCAAAAAACTTGGCCAGTCTGCAGGAGACAGAGCCCCAGGTTTGTTCATTAGCTGGAGGCTTGCCCACGCTTCTGTGTTCATACTGTTTGCTCTCCGTTCCTAACCACACGTTACTTGCTTGCGGCAGCAGGGTCACTAAGGAACAAATACAAGATAAACTGTTCTTTGTGCGGGAAGGGAGAGAAACACTGGAACACTTCAGGAGATCCTGTCCCTAGACAATGGCACTTCAAATGAAACATAGAAACAAAGCAAATGCTAGTTGCATCCTTAAAATTTTTCCCACAAGATGTCAGTAACTCTTCAGTCCAAGGGCTATGTGGTACGTTTCTGACTGAAGAGAGGTGCTGAGAATCTCCCAGACTAATCTACTGAGACAAACAGAAAGCTGCTCTGCACGGAGAAGAACCTCAGTAGATGCCCGGACCATATTGCCATCGTGGGGGCCTGGGGAGGCTTTGCTTACCTTGAGACACAGCTGCTGAGAGCAGGAGAAGAGCCAGGACAGCCACAAGTTTGCCGTTCATGGTCGGACAGGAGTTGTTGTTGCTCAGCTCTGGTTCTGCGGAGCAGTGAGCTCGTGTCCTGGAGCGCTGGTGCTGCCGGCTCTGGGCGCCCCATGGCACTTATATACTGTTTTGTGCTCAGCCCCTGTGCTCTGCTGGCATGGACGTTGCGTTAGAGGAATTTCCCAGATGCAGCAAAAATGAGTCACATGACTGTTGTGAAACTCCTTCCTAGATGACGAGGAATTATTCTGCTAAGAGTGATATGCTATATCCCTTTATTAAAATATGGGTATAATAGCCACGCATTCCAATTTTATTTTTTTTTTAGATTTTAGTGAATTTTGTGCATTTTCTAATGTATACCCTTGTCTGGTAAGATAACTTTAGGATGGTTTCAGTTACATTTATGCTATCAATCTGAATTATTTTCTTCAGTTCCTCAAACAGTTTTTGTAGGGATGCCAAGTCTATACTTGAGAAACTGATTTCCTTGTCCCCACCTGTTGTGTTAGCTTCTACTCACCTGGTTTAAGCCATTGGAGTGGAAAATGGGCAGTGTTGAAATCACTGAAAAGCTTTTTCACTGAGGTCGGGATTTTACCTCAGCATCTTTTTGATGTAAATTGGTTTCATTTTTGTTCTTTTTTTTTCTCTTTTCTGTCCAAGTGGCATCTTACAAAGTGAATTCATTGCTAATACTCCATGTCCAGTAAGGAACTGAGGCTGCAGTATTCAAAGGTGCCAATGGGAAGCACATACTGAATTCTGAATGGATTTGAAATTCATTCCTGTACTTTTCATGTCACACATGTTAATGAATGATAAACAGAGGAAGCTTCATAAGCAAAATAACAGCATGACCTGCTGAACACAACTGCTTGTGCTTCCTCTGTAAGTCCAGATAACTTTCATAAGTCTTTTCTGAAGTCTTTTTGAAGTGACAGTAACCCAGGCCTTAGCAAAGGGAGATGAGTGTTAGGGCACTGTGCAGGCACTTCTGTTAGAGAACATTCTTGCACGAATGCTGAGTGTTTATTTGCTGTGTCTGGTAGAGATATTACCTTGTGAGCGAGACAGTTCTGAGCGAAGATGGGCTCAAAAGCTTAAATTAAGATTTGGGGGTTTTAACCCAGCTGGAGTGTGTGTGATTACAGAAGCTGTGCTATTTCAGTGCCGTGAAAATACCATCTTTTTGTTGTGATGACTTTTGCTGCTTGTCATCTCCATCCTCAAGCCCTTGTGGTTTCAGAGTCTGTGGATTGGTAGAGGTACTTCTCTCCAATTCTGAGGAGTTCATAAAAACTCAATCATCTGTAGCATTAAAAGCTTTGTGACTTGTTTCTAGGAAGAATTTAATAGTGTGCCCATAATGTATTGTGGTTTACTGTGGTACACTTGTCATTAACTTGATAAAAGGAAACTGTGCGATGAAAATTAATTTGTTTCCCATCACAATGTCAGCTGTCCCAGGAAAAGACCCAGGAAAAGCTTTGTCTCTCCCACCTCTTACTGAGTGTTGCATCAACCATAGGTTCTGATTCTGCCCCCTGAGGGTGCTGTTCCTCAGCTGTGTCTCTTAGAGATCTTCACTGGAAAATGCGTTTAGTTTTCTGAAGGGGTAAACAGGAGAGTGCTTTGCAGGAACTGAAGCTTATGTTTTATTGCTTATGTTGTATTATGATGTTTGTGTTATATTAATGTGTGGTTTCACAAACATCAGATTGCAGATGTTTGAGCTTTAACTTGAAACGAGGCTTTGTTGATTTCTTTCTTTCGGCTTCCCTCTCTCTGTGTCTCCACTCATGTATGCACACATGAAAGCTAATTAACATTTGATTAGGACTCCCACTTTTCTCAGTTACTATTTGCAGCCTTATTAGCTAATTTTGGTGAGTACTGAAATGTTATTAATACCTGAGGGGAAAGCAGGAGAATTCCCCTTCAAATCCCCAAGGGAAATCGGTGACTGCTTGTCCTCCTCACGGCCAGACTCAGCTATTTCCTGCGAGTGGCAGTAATGGCTCTGCAGAAACCCCCACGCCGAAAGCCAAGAGCTGCTCCACCTATGATTAGCCCTGCCCCCAAGCTAAGAGTGTCTGCCCGAAACAGCAGGATGTTTGTAATGGAATATGAATCCACTATGTTTTCCGAGAGCTGCAGCGTCTCCTCTCCCTCCACTTTTCGGCTGATGTTGCGGTTTCGTTGGGATTATGTGAAGGGAGTGTAAGAGAGACAACGGTGGCACGAGAAGGTTGAGGCGTGAGATCAAGCCCAAGGGCCAGTCGCTCCGAACCTGCATTCCTGGGAGTGCCACGTTTCACCCAAGTTCTCCCTAGATCCCTTCAACACTTTGCTGGGATCTCGTCCAGGCTCCTGCCATGGGAAGTGCCAGCCCGGTGCTGGATTTTGGCAGCGCGTGTTTTCCCGCCAGCCATCAGAGATGACTTGTGCAGATGGAATGGCTGCTCCTTTTGCGGGAGCGCGTCACCGAGTGAGCTGATACCGCCGCGAGCAGAGCCCTTCCATGCTAAACCCCGTTAAAACCACGCTGGCAGCGAACTAAACAGCGCTTACGCAACGGCCCGATTGCTGAAAGAGTGCTGAAAAGGAAGTAAATACCCGCCTTGATGTGCTCTAAGGCAGGATATAGGATGAGTTCTCCATGGTGCAGGATGGAAACTAGTGGTTTTTCATGACTCATCGCCTTGACTATTGAGTGCAAAAGTCAAAAGGGCACGTTTTAGGATCTTGATTGGGATCTTTGTGTGTGTAGCAAAGGTCACCCTCACATAAGGGACACTCTAAGGGGGATTCAGGTCTTCTCCAGTGACCAAGACCATCATGAAGGATGCAATAAAGCTGACCCTCCGTCCCTTATTGGTTTGAGTCTCTCCAGTTCCAGAGGAATTCTCCGGGCTGGTAAATTTCCGGGCTGGTAAAGTTACCTAAAAAAATTGAGAATCTGCCTTGTTTCAGGCAAATTGCAGCCCCTCACTTGAGAAGCTGTGCACACAAGACCCAGAGGCCCAGGACACAAAGCTTTTGCTGGAATGAGGGTTCAGCCTGTGCAAGGTGAGCTTTGTCAGCTCCTGTCTCCTGTGCATCCTCTCTACCAGCTACCCTCATTCCCTAGGGAAAAAAATCTTACCCTGTCTTCTAAAACCACCTCCTTTTCTCTGCAAAGGGCTCGGCATTCGCCTGCCATTCCACCTGAGCTGCAGAAAGCTGAAGGGACAGATACGGGAGCTAGGAAATAATTGCTTCTGCTGCTGTTGTTGTGCAAACAGCCGTGGAAAGTTACAGTGGGGCAGAGCTTAGGGAGCACACACGTACAAAGCAAAGTGTCTGCTAGACATCTGGAGTTTGGCTTGCTCCAGGAGGAAGTGATAGCAAGGAGAGGAGAAAAGCTTAGGTCAGCTTGGGGGGTTTTTCAGACTTTCAGACTTCAGTGTCTAAATATAGATGGTGATGTAGCCTTAGTCAGTTTTTCAGCGACTTGCCTTTTAATTTACGTATTTATAAATATAGTAGTATAATTACATGTGATTTCATATTAATTTATTACATACATTTCAGCTCTGCTTGAAAATAGTTCTGTCGTACCTTTCACTTAAAAAAATGTTGTGGATTAAATTAAATGTTTCATTTGATCCAATTCAATAGAAGACGTCATTGAAAATATTAGTATGATGTATCTAGTAATATTAAAAATTATGCATTAATATGCATTGTCGTTTTAACATAAAATACCAGCAAATACCAATAAATTCATACTAAAAATAAATTTTATGTACCTGATATTAACAGAAAAGATACTCAGTCCACCTAGGGAATTGTTAGGCTCCAGCACCTGGGCTTTACTTGCCCGAGGAAGACCCCATTTATTGCTGAAGTTCATTTGCCTCTCATGAGTTTGGCCGGAAGCATTTTTTGAGCATGCAAATAAGATCTGGAAGTTGTGGGAGGAAACACATGGTAAGTTTTAAGAAGTTCATGCCAGGAACTTTTGGGTAAATTAGGAGCAGTGAGTGGCCATAAACACACGTCACGCGTTCACGTCTGACTTTTCTAAGTGAGATCTGTTTGTCACGGAAGCTGTAATCTGTAAAGCTGCTGATCCATTGGATCTCAAGCTGCTGGACAGGTCAGATCTTACTGCTCACCAAAACCTGCAGGGGCAACAGCAGGAGGGAACAGAGGGTGTATTTGGTCAGCTTACGCATTCAGAGCTGAACCCAGAGGTGCTTTGGTTAGGGGGCCAGTGGGGGCCAAACCCCACCTCCCCCCCTGGGGCTCCGAAGATGGAACTCCACAGGGAACTCAGGACATTTTGGAGTCCTCCACCGCTGTCACCATGTACCTCTGGCCTGGTGCCTGCTGCTAGAACCTGCATTTGAGTGCTTTTGGTCTCACAAATTAGACTGATATGGCCAGGCGTTATCGCTGTGTAGCAAATCACAAACACAAACCATTTTTAACACCCTTTTTGGCTGTGGAAAGAAACTAACTATAAATCAATGGGAACTGACACATGAAACCAATGTCTAGTCATATAAGCATTGCCCTGGACCCTCGAGCAGTAACATAAAATAAATATGAAAGCTGCAAGATCCTTTTCTAAAGCAAAAAAAACAAAGAAAAGTCATCTATTATAGTTTTAGGTAGAACAAACACGAGAGAGAAAAAATGGCCAAATATTCCCTGTTATATTAAAATAAATGGTGTGCCCTTTTCTTCAGAAATATGACTTCTAAACTTCTTTTGGTGTGTATGTATATACCTGTGTCTCTGCCTGCATCTTCCTGTCTGTAAGTGCAAACTACAGCACAACAAACAGAAATAGCCCAGGTGATGCAGTACCTCTAATTTTAGCTGCTTCCTTCTGAAAGCCGTGAACCCACAGTCATCAGCCCGGGGCTGGCAGTGACTTGGAGCCGCTGATGAGACAGCGAAGCACCTCACAGGAGCGAGGTTAGGTGTCAGCCCCTGCCTGCGTGAACCTGTGCTGCAGGTACACCCAGTCAAACACTGCTCAGCTAGTCACTTAGGAACTCTCTTCGTTGCCTGTTCTCACACTGCTATCGAACAGCTCAGCGTCATGCTGACATCTCTCTACTGTGTGCTGCTGGCCAGCCTAGAACGTCCTAGTTTCATAAGAGCTTTGTCATTTTTGCCTGTGTCGGTCACTTTGGCTGCTTCCTGCAGGAAATTTCACCTGGTAGCTTGGTGCCTGATCAGTGAGTCTCCTCAGGTCTTTCTGCAGTTCTTTGGAGTTGAGCCTTGTCTTTACATCATCATCAGAGAACATCAGCTAGTGGCAAATGACCTTCCTAG
Organism: Sclerurus mexicanus; assembly: GCA_013396755.1. Classification (NCBI taxonomy): domain Eukaryota; kingdom Metazoa; phylum Chordata; class Aves; order Passeriformes; family Furnariidae; genus Sclerurus; species Sclerurus mexicanus. Next base: position 33,358 of record VWZF01005615.1, read on the forward strand.
ACAACTTGTGGGACTGCCAGACCAAATGGAACCCCACACAAAGTGGTGTAGGAATCCATGGGTGATGTCCCTTTGTCGACAAAGGCCGGTCTTTTCGTTCTGCACTTCGTCTCTACGTATTCACCTGTTATTTATCCATTTCCAGGGCCTCTTTCTTAGCCTCATTGTTTCTGATGTTTGGTGAGGGCTGTGAAAGGATCTCAGAAGGACAACTCGACTCTGCCTGTGGGTCCTGTCACATGCATAGGCTTGTTGTCACCTTCAAACAGCTGTAACAAGTGCATGAAAGATGACTTCCTTCCAGGCTACACAGACACTTCCTTATTATGTGCTCATTCATGTGTTTGCTCACTGTATCCATTCTGTCTCTGCTTTAAATAAGGCCTGTTAAGGGTAACTAATTGCATTTTGTTTATTCTCATCCTTACAGCACTGAGACACATTCATTAAGCTTAAACTCCTTGATCCATCACAGACAGAATTTTATAGACACAGCAAAGGAAATCAGCAGCCATCTCAGGGGAAGACAAACAATCAACTGTAGTAATGTAGCAGAAGGGGGGTCTGTTCCTTGGCATTCTTCTCAGCAAGTGTTTCCTCTCATTTCATATCCTTGAAAAGCTCCGAGGTGTACTTTTCCTTGACTTTTCTCTGACTGGTGCCTCGATATTGTCCCTGGCCCTGTAATTAGGTGAAGTATAAAGTGAATTCAGAAATTTATTAAAGAAACAATTGCTATTAATACAAGCTACAGGGAGAGCAGTAAGTGCTCACAAGTTGTTAATGACTTATTTTTACTGTCAAGTGATTGACATATGTGCAAAGACAAGAAAAATCTGTGCTCCTGCAAGAACTGCTCCAACAGAAAGGACTTCCACATGCCTGTGTGCAAAGGTGGGATTTGACTGCCCCTGTTTACAGCAGTGAAGGCTCCTGGAAATGCCAGCTGCATGTCTGAATTATACCCAGAAAGAGGAAGCGAGCCTTCGAGAACTTGCTTTTTGACAGTGTCAAACACAGCCCTCTTAGCAGAGGTCTAGGGCCACCACAACTGTGGCCTTTTGGGTGGCTTAACACACCGCAAAGGCGTCACAGCTAGGACACTGTTTTCCTCCTCAGGCATGGAGAAGCATCAGTTTAGAGAGAATGACTGATGCCTGAAGAGGGTGAACGTTTGCATGCCAAGGAGTTCAGTGTGCCTTCTCCAACTAGCTGGAGGTGCTGTGCTGAGGAAAGCAGCTTACCTGGCCAGCAGAGCCTTTACGGCGAGCCGGACCCAGAGCGCAGTGGGCTCCAGACACACTTCCCTGCCATCTTCCAGCATCGCTCTGCCCAGAGACAAACAGGGAAATTAGGGCCAGGTGGGTCCCTCCCACTCTCCTCACGGCTGCAAATTTCTCTCAGCCATTTGTCCATTAAGGAACTGAAGGGCTTGTTTGGTTTTGTCTTATTTGCCTGAGTTTGGGGTTCTTTTTTATCAATATAAGTGTTTATGCTGTAATCTTATAATGAGCCTAATGAATTTTTTATTTGGTTTCAGTTCTCTTTCTGCTCATAGTTTAGATCTTTCAGGAACTTAATTTTTTAACCAAACCTAGCTGAAATTGCCAGTTCCTAGTGAGGTGGAACTGGATACCACACTGTGCTGCACAGAGAGTATGATTGTACAAGCATTATTTGCTTAAGAAACCATAGTGAAAACATAATAACCTGAAAGAGCCCTTCTATTTACATTTGCATTGGTCCAGTTCGTATGAGCAGCTCCTGGTGTGGTTTTAAATGAAGGTCAGTGTGCCTTTTCCGTTGTACCCATGTGGAATGTAATCCCAGTTCTGCACGCTCCTCACACAGGCAGAGTGCACTCCATGTGCAGTTCTGTCACAGGCGAGGACTCGTGGCCTTGCGAGCTTTGCCACAAGCACACCAAGGCAGTGCAAATGGTGTGAATTCATGTCAAGAGCATCGAGGTTGTATCTTTGACTGATTCTTCATTGCCTAAGTTACTAATTGGGCCCTGAATGTGTTGTGGGCTTCTAATTCTCTCCTCTGGTGTTGGTCATAATTAAGTTACGAGCAGAGAGCGTTTTAAAATGCTGTCTGCAAGCTGCTTGTAATTGGCAGGGAACTAGCTTGTGCCTTTGGATAGAAGGCCCAGTTCCTGAGACTCGGTTTCTCTGAGGCTTTGCAAGGGAAATATCATTGCACCCAAAGTGCACAAGTAACCGGGGTGGGAAGTGTGTACTTGGTTCCTCCTGTCGGAAGCAAAATGCTGTTTAGCCAAAGCGCTCACATGATCTCCACATTCTTGCAGTGAGGTCCTCTTTGGCTTAATCTCACATCCTGAACCATCTTGGGCGGGATGAACTTGGAATGAGTGCTTATGCACTGGCACTGGGAGCCCTTTTCCTCAGTCTTCTCCACGGCCTTACCTGTGGAACAAAACTCGCTTATGTCTAGGTACATGAACAGGCTCTTTATTTGCCCCTATGAAGCAAAGTGTTTTCCCTTCTGCAAGATATATTCCTGTTCCTCAGCACTCTGATATGGTGGATGCTTGGATAAAATTAACTGCATGTGCACAACAGCAGCAGCTGCACTTCTGGAGCTGTTGGTGCATTTGAATTTAAAGCTGGATTTCTCAGTGAAAATACTTGGGTATTTCCATAGTGCCTTTGTGCCTGGCCAGGTTCTACCTAAATTGCATCGCTTGAGCAAAGTGGGTTAACATCATGAACTGTGTGCACATACTATTTATTAGTTTCTGTCATGAGCATCTGCTCTTGTTCTTTATTCTTGCCTAGAAATGGGATAATTCTTGCTATGAGGAAGCACTATATCACCCTGCCTACAAGAATAAAGTCTCAAATAGGAGAAAGTTGTCATTTGGAAAAGAAGAGGTACATGGACATATTTAGGAAAAAAGGTCCTGTCTTAAATCAAACACTTCTTAAAATCTGGTGACAAGCATGCATTATGGTATAGGAATAAACTAATTTCCTGACAGAAGCGTGTTTTGCTCCTAGAAACATCCACAGCATCCTAACAGGTACAAACGATCCCTTTGACTACTGGATGACGTTTACTGAAGATGCAAAAAGCCATCACAGACGTAGCTAAGCCCACTTGCACTTGCATATGTATATTTATTGACTGGTTATGTGAGTTTTAAGAAATAAATTTCTTACCTTCTGACCCCGCCATTGAGACCAGACAGAGAACCAAAGCGACAGCAACAGATTTGCCCCCCATTGCTGTGCAAAGCTTTCCTCTTGACTGACGTCCCGCTCTGGTGCTGTTTCCCACCAGGTTTTATACCTGAGCGGTGCCCTCCCCCAGCCTCAGAGCTGAGCCGGTGGGTGCTGCACACACAGGTTTCCTAACACATGAGAGTGTTGCATAAGAAATCCAAATCTCTGTCCAGCCCATTCAGTGCCACTTCAAACTTCCCGAACTTTTGCTGCTGTTTATTTTGAATTTTTTCTTTAAATTGTCGTTGTTATTCATCACTTTCTGTTTGCTCTTCTTTGTGGGATATTGGTTTCAACCAGCAATGGTGAGCTTGCATTTGGAGATCAATATGGCATTACCAGACATCCCCCTGAGCCAAAATAAGGGGATTTTTCCCCTCTCCTCTGAATATAGAATTTCTGTTCAGCTCCTTGTGTCACATTTAAGTGCCTTGCGCAAAAACATTAACCTGACATAATCATGGTAACTTTTCATCCCAGTCTTACAGACTGTGTTTTGATATGAATCCAATGACGTTATTTCGCCAGCGTCATATGAAGGCAGGACATGTCTAATTTCTCTTGTTCCCTGAAAGGATTTTGTCATTTTCAGTTTAGATAGAGGGATTTAAATTCTTAATTGTGTATTGAAAAGCTTCTCTAGTCACTGAGCAGGAAATGATGCACGTAACATGACTGAGGCATTGTCACTTAAGGCACTTCAGCCCTTCCGAATTTCATCTGTTCTGATTACGGAAAGAGAAAGTGTGTGGCAGAAAGGGGTGTAATGACACCTGGTTAAAATAAGCACTTAGGAGGGTGTTTGTTTTTCTTCCTAACCTGGTGCACTTAGAATGATCACAGGGGTTTAAAACAGCAGATAAACACATGTCACAAGTGATGTGATTTCTATTAACACGGAAGAACAGTCCATGTCTGACAAAGGTAGTTGCTGAGCCAGAAGAGCCGCAGTGCTTCCCTTAGCAGCCTCCAAGCAGCCTGAAACACGTTTTTGGGAGCATGAGCATGGCTGTTGCACTGCTGGGGAAAGGTGTTCCATGACTGTGCACAGAACAAAGGTGAATATATTTGCAATGTATTGCCATTTCCAGCCAGCCTCAGAATCACGTCTCACCAGGGAGAGATGAGAACCTGCTAAGGAAGAAGGGATGCAGGTGACCTGCCTGGGCTCCTGGGAGCACAGCCATTGCTGACATGTTGGACACAAGAGCCAGGAGTTTATGAGAAGAGCCCTTCCTTAGCTGTGGTTCAGCTCCCAGTAACTTGACTGGGACTTTGCTGGTGGCGAAGGTTAGGTGTATGGGACCTGTATGGCACTAAAACTGGTGCTAGTGCTTTATGGCCTTGCAGATCAAGTGGTTCTTCCCCACCTCTCCCCATTCTCATAGGACATTTCTGACATCCTTATCTACAAATCAGATCTCTGAAAGACGGCAGCTTGTAAAAACCCCTCAGGAAACAGGAAGCCTTAGAGTTGTAAGACAGGTCGGAACAAAACCTGTCCCCTTGGGAAACTGACTCCGTCCCATTCTGAGCTCTGGCAGGCTGTGGAATGCCACACTGTGGGACAGGGGCAGATATGGGGACAGGGAGTGAAGCATGGTCGGAATACTTGTCCTCTTGCACAAGAGCTTGCTCAAACCGTGCTAAAAACTCCCTTTGTGTCTTGCACCATGAGCAAACATGAACTGATCGTGCAGAATATGGAGTGGCTCCTTGTTGGAAAAGACCGGAGCTAAACAAATACCAAAATATTTGCTCAACTTTCCCATTTCTCAAGTGATTGCTCCTCATATTCCAACATTCCTATGTAAATTGTTGTGTCACAGGTACATGTGAGGCCACACAATGGGAGCTCTGTTCCTTAGGACTTCCCCTGATTCTCCCCACTGGAATTAGGGATTATGCTCAGTGACTTCCTTAATGTTTATCAGATTTCCCTGTTTATTTAAGTTAATGAAACCCCTTCTTCATTGCCAGGCTTTCAGCTGCCACTGCTACAGCCTTGCAGCTCCTGTGACTAAGCAGAATTTGAACAGTACTAGCTGGGAATTTTATCATCCAGACCTCTGTAAACACTGAGCTTGCCCAGAAAAGAGGAAGAAAGCATGTAATGTTTGTGATTCCTCCAATTGTAACTTATGTGCCCTCCCCAGAAGCAACAACTTGCTGTTGTTGCAAACAACACAGACACCGCAACTCAGACACCACTTGCCCTTCTGGGAACCCATTCTGTGATCCAAACTGAAAGAAAATGTTTCCTCTTTTTTTCAGCTCTCTATTTCAATAAAGACATTAACAACACACAACATTGAAGTGAAAGCATTTCAACAAGTGTTTATTAGGTGCATAAACAATATTTCAATAAATAAATAAATAACATTGAAGATCAACTACATTCTTATGCAAAAGAAAATAAATATGCAAAAATAAATAGAAATAAATCTATAAATAAATAAGGTGCTTTCTTCTAGACAAGAGATGGCTTTAAAATGCACGTCTATACCTTGACAACACTAATTCACTATAAATAATATCTTGAAATCCTGGTGTAGCAGCATTTTGAGAGGCCCATTCTGCAAGCTCCCCTCTTTGGCCAGGAGCCCCCTGTGAGTGGCAGTGACCCAGGTACAGCTGCTCTTACCTGCCCATGCTCTGCTAAAGAGGAGGACTTGCTGGTCTTTCCCTAAACTGTTAGCAAGAAGGAAAGGAGCCTTCAGTGAAGGCTCTGCTGAGCGTGCATGCACTGCACTGTTCCAGCTGTGTTTAGCAACATTTAGTCCAGAATCGTCTCTGTATCCTTTCACAAGGCTCTGTCTTTCTCTTTTTTTGCCCCTTTGTTCTGGTGTCAGTGGTTTCTCCCCTACATAAAGACTTAAAGTACTGTTGCCAACTAACTACAAACCAGGGAATCCATATTCTAGATGCTGTTAAAAGGGTGAATGTAGGAGGCAGGAGGAGGTGAGATGCCAGAAGCTGGGTGTGTCTCCTATTTTTGTCTCGCTGGAAGAGTTAGGACGTTTTTCTTCTTTGCCTTAGGACACGCTCTCAGGCTTGGTGTTTGCCCTGGAAAGAAGAAGATGGGAAAGGAAACCATTAAAACTTGCCTGTGGAACAGGTAAGACTTGCTGGCATCGGCTGAAGTCTCCCACTCTGCTTCTGTGCCCAAAGCCCTGCAATGCTGTAACTGAACCTGAGGGACACTGGTACATCATGACCTTTTCACAGCTATTCAGCAGCACTGCACTTCCATGGCTTGGTGCTTCACTTGACACATGAAGCCTGGTTTTTTCCTCACCTCTATCTAAAGGCCACTAGTTCGGAAAAAAAATCATTGTTGCTTTCTACCACTGCAAGCAAGAGAAAACCATCCAGTTGATGCCTGGATTCCCTGAGCAGTTGTGCTGCAGGTTCTCAAAACCCTCCTGCCTTGGGAGAGAGGAAGGTACCATTCCCGGGGGTGTGAGGCACAGTGAGGGTTCGACAGCTAATGCTGTAATTAAAGCTCAAAGCAATCACGGTGCTTGTCACAATTAGTGAACACAAACGGTAGTCACTGCCCGAGGAGACAGAAATTTGGAGCACTCCACACCGTATGTGCTTGGCAGCCCAATTAAAATACCGGTTTTCGATAAGCTGTGCTCACTGAGGAGTGACTCACTTGTCCAGAATCGCCTTGATGATCAGCTTCACCCAGGGAGCAGTGGGCTCCAGGCACACTTCTCTGCCGTCTCTCAGGGTAGCTCTGCAGGGAGACAAGGAAGGCAAAGGGGCTACTTAGTGAATTCCAGGCAGTGCCACCTTTCCCTCAGAGCATCATTCTGGGTGAACACTGACATGTCCTCCTTTCAAGCTGTATGGCTTGAGGCTGTAGCCTAACATAAAGGGTTAGTTTTTTAAAATGGTTTAGTTTCTTCTCATCTCTACTTGTTTGATGCATTACATCATTTGCCGGACTCTCCCTCTTTTCAAAACTGCTTCTTGTCCCTCCCCTTGCTTTGTGTTTGTGTTGGTCTTTAACTGAAGGCCTAAATCTTTTCATCTTGGTTCAGAAATTGTACGGTTACTGGTTACAGCAAAAGTTCTGGACTGCATCCTGATTATATGACTTGTATGCTAAGGCTGCTTTTTTCACTGACTTGAGTAGAAGCATGATCACTTGTTTGACCTAGCCATTGAAATTGATGATTTGATCACTTGCTCAGGATGGCTCTGTGCATTATCTTTTCATGTGCAGGCAGAATTCAGAGTTTTAGAAGGTTATTTGCTGCCGGATGACTGTGAGTGTAGGTCAAAATATTAGTGTTGCTGTCCTGTGCTCTGTGCTGTCCTGTGCTCTGCCGGCTGGTTACATCACCCAGAGAACACTTACACCATCCTCAGCATACAATCTGCTTCCTTCGTGTCAAGTAGCTGTGAGGATTTTGCAAAGGCACTTACATGACTTCGACATTCTTGCAGTGAGGGCCGCTGGGGCTGAGGTTCACGTTCTGGATGAACTTGGGATGGATGAACTTGGAATGGGTGCCTATGCACTGGCACCGGAGTTCAATGGCTGAGCGTGCCAGGGCCTTACCTGGAAAACAAAGAGAGGTGGAGTGTTTCCCAATTTCCACAGGAAGCACAGCATGTTCCTTTTGCTGGCAGCATGAGGAGAGTTCATTGCTGCCCGGGTCGGGCGGCACAGTAACCCCCTGCCAGCATTTGCGTGGCCCTCAGGCAGGAGAGCTTTAGGAGGGGTGCCCTTACCTTGTGTTCCCACGGCTGAGATCAGGAGCAGAGTCAGGACAACGGCCACAGCCTTGCCCATCATGGTGCAAGCGTGTGTCTTCCTCGAGCCTCCTGGGCTGGGTGTGTGGTGGGGTGAGCTCCGGGGATGGTGAGTGCCTGTGCTGCGGGGCCACCCGTGCTTATATCCTGCCTGGGCTGCCCTGGGCACCGCGGCATCACACGTGGGTCACAGCCACGGAAACCCCGAGCCTGCTGCACCGCACTGAGTCACAGGGCAGTGGGTAAGCCCCTTGCCCTTCATGGCCACAAAGCCACTTCTCAGTAACACAAAGCGCTTCATTGAGTAAGGACATGTAGAACTGCCCTCTGCTGAGCTGTGTGGAGTCTGGAGGGGCTTTGTAATTCTGTGTTGTGATCATTTTCTTCTGTACCAACTTCCCACTGCTGGTGTAAGGCATTTGCACCATGATTTTCCATCTGGGTGCCTTCAGCCTTCTTTTTTTTTCCTTCATTTTTTAAGACTTGATAGAAGCAGGAGCTAATAACTGTAGAAATAATAGCTACTGATTCCCTTTGTCCTTATGTTGATTTACATTTTAAAAATACTTATATGCTGAGATAACTTCTGCAGAAATACCGAGAGCATGTTTTTCGATAAGTTCAGATCTGGCATCACTGGAATAAGCAGCAGAACCCAGACTGACTGTTGCACCATTGAGAATGCACAGAATAGATTGTTAAGATGAGGAATTGCTTTGACTAATAAGCAACATTTCTCCTAGCAGACAAATGCTAGAACACAAGTGGGCTTTAGTTTGGTTGAATGCGAAGGAATCCCATTGTTATTCCTCTGCCAGGTAGTGGGGAAGTCAAAGGAACGAAACCTAGGACCAGACATGAATGAATGTAAGTTATTTTTCTCTGACTGACCATGAAGGACTCAGAGATATATGAATGCCAGACTGAATTCTGCTTGCTCTTACCATATCTCTCAGTGTCTGACCATAAACAGGCTCAGAGGATGTGTTCTGAATAGCAGCCCTATGGCACTGAGCACGTGGCTTCTCTGCTGCTTTCCCCTCTGCAGGGAACACGGCTGGAGCGGCTAACAGGGCAGGCAAGCACTTAGTGACAGCCCTGTGTGTCAGAGCAGAGCTCTGCCTAGCGAGTGTCCTCTCCAGCTGTGGCCACCAGCAGATGTCCAGGGATGTGTAAGGAAAGATTAAGTGTCTTCGAGGCTTATCCCTCGTTGTTTTCCACCCTGAGCCTGGTTCCATTTGCTGCCTCCTGATTCTTCAGGGGGAAACAAGAAGTAGGAATTGATCCTTAGCCCTGATTTCCACCTCCTCCATGATCCTGTAGGCCTGTATCATATCTCGTGGTCGATCTCTTTTCACAAAGTGTTGTGCTGTTGCCTGAGAGCAGCACAGACTGGGCTGTTCGTTCCTATCTCCGGACTTCTTGTTTCCCCCTAACACTCTATTTCCACACACAGCAGGTCATTTATAGAAATGCAAACTGGAGCATCAGTGGAAATGTGTTCTGGCCTGCACACAAGGAGGAAATGGAGGGATGAATTGCATTGCCTGAAGAGACTGAATTTCTTTTCCAAATAAACCCAAGAAACTGTTATTCCTCTTTAATCTCCCCAATGTTTTTCATTATCCTAAAGATAAAATTATTGTTTCTGTAATCTACGTGCACTTAAGCTTTTATCCTTTGTCTTCTTTGTGAAAACTTTCTGCCTATTCGGTTTTAAAGAAACATTATTTCTGCTTTCTTGGTGCAGGCAGATCAGAGGTCTGTGGCTCTTGTGTGTTTTTGCTCATAAAGAAAGGGCTTAGGTGTTTCGAGTTTATCATAGATGACATAATGATGACTGTATAACAAATCTTGATATGGAGCAGGGGGAACAACTGAGCAGTGTTCCGGAGGCTGTGCTTTGATTTGTAATTGAAGAGGTAGTGAGCAGACTGCTCAGGAGTGGCTTGCAAAAAAAACTCAGTGTCAACAGAGATAAAATTCCTCTTGTGGTTACAGAGAGAAGTCAGAAAAGATGAACTCTAAATGAAAAGATCACGTGTTTCATTGTAAACCGTGTGATTCGGGCGAGCGAGAGGAGCTGTGGTTGTAATTAATTCACAAGGACCCACTTTTGGAGGCGTGAGGCAGGTGAATGGAGAGCTGCTGGATTTCTAGTGCACAGAGTCTCTGACTGAAGAGAGTCGTTCCCAAGCCTTAAATATGAGTATCATAACCGATATCTGGAAGCCTCCAGCCAAATAAGCACTCCTTTTGTCATAAGGGTCATAAAGGCAGTTATTGGGAACTTCCATTTTCTCAGCAGAAGAGTGCCTTAAAAGCCACCCAGCAGTAAGAGTTCGGAGTACTGCTGAGCTTATCAGCACTATGTGACACTCAGGAATGCAGACTGTCTTGCGCCCAACTTTCGACACTGATGTGTGCTACGAAAGCCCCTGTCCAAATCACATGGCCAGCTGGTACGTGCTGGATTAGTTCAAATCCATCTGGAGGTGCTATGGCAGGCATGAAGTCCAGTAATTCCACTTATCAAAGCTTCCACATCAGTTATGCTGTGACACAACAAAGGGCAGGAGAGGTACCAGGGTGAAAACATGGGAATTTCTCTGGTAATTTTCTGTGTGCTCCCACCCAACCTTCCCTGTCTTGTGAGTGCCCACAAAATTTACATTTCCTTATGCTCACATGAGCAGTGAGGAATTTCTTTTGCCTGAGCAATCCCTTGTAGTGCCCTGTGCTCATGTCCCTCAATGATTGTTCACCGGTATCTTTAGAAATCCTGCCTCACGCCTGGGATTTTACATCCAAACATGTAAAAGATGATTTAGAAATCACTGAGCAGCTGAGTCAGCCCCTGTGATCTGCTGGGGTTTTTCTGAAAGAGTATTAGGCTCAGCAGGAAGGGGTAGTCCTGCTTGAGCTTTAGATTTCCTGCAGGCAAACTCCTCTTATTATTTTCTTATACTTCTGTGACCCTGCGTGCAAAATCTATCCATACTCTTGATCTGCAATAAGAAAATGCCTCAGCTTCTTCGTGTCTTTTTTTTCTGGCATTCTGGGTCTTCAGTGTCATCTGTACTTTGGCAGTGAGACAGTCTCTACTGCAAACCCTTCCTGATGCAAGCTGGCTGACTCGAGAGGGCCAAACAGAGAACTTACTTATAAATGTTATAAGTCCATGTTTTTTTCCCCTAAGTATTCCTTAATTAGACAGCGAGATTTTAAGTTTGCCAGCTGTCACACTGAATGACTTTCATCTGAATGATGTAGAGGAAAGGGCTGTAAATACAAATGCAGCCATGAGATCCATGTTTAGTATTTGTCTTCTGATGAGCTTCAGCGGTGTCAGCCCTCTCTGAAAACATTCATTCTCTTTTGCTTAGTTAATGTGCAATTCTGCAGGCCTAACTTGCTTTGCTGAGCCCTCCTTCTCAGGAGAAGCTCACTGAAATTTGTGGGGCTGCCCCCTCCCCTCTTCCTGACGCTGCTTGTGCTCGAGATTCACCACCATTAACCAGGATGGAAATGGCATTTGTTCATTTTCAGGAGTGCTGGGCACGGGGCAGGTGTTACAAAGGTCACCGTGTGAGTGCTTTAAAGAACTAATTACTCACAAAGTTGCACAGTGTTCTGAGAAGAAGGCTGAGAGGCAGAGCCGTGCCGTAGCACAGCGCTGCTTCCTCACGGCGCAGGAGGTGATGAGCCCTGTTCCTGTATTTTCCGTGTGGCCCGTGATTCTTGCCGCAGAGAAGCACCATTGCAACATCTGTGCTGGTGGATGATGGTTTTTTCCACCTCCACTGCTGATGAAATCTCTGGTTTGGAGGCAGGAGAGGCGCTTTCAGCTTGTGTCTCCAGAGGAACTGGCACGTCCCTGCAGCACAGGCCGGTGCTCCAGCAGCACGCAGTTACATAACACACCTAAACCATGGCTAGCAGTTCTTCCTCTCCCCTGAAGTTCCTGTCGGCCCTCTTGATGTCCCATTGCTCGTCCTGCTGCCTGGTCTGGATCCCGGTGCTGTGCATTTACTTCTCCAGCCTTGCAGCTGGACTCGTGAAAGGCACTGTGGCCATGCTGAGCTTTGCTCCAGCACAACATTCTGGTTGACTCAGAACTTGGTTCACGTTTTTCAGCGGTCTGAAGGAATCCAAAATTGCAATCCTTTTCTTCTGTGCCTTTTGGCTGATTCACTACACAATCCAAAGGCATTTGCTGATCAGAGTCGATGGAAAATGTCTGCCTTCGTGTATTCCCGGGTTTTCCCCATCCATGTAGTAACTACATAGGAAATGAAATCATCCCCGGAAAGGGAAGTAGTATTGGAAAAAAAAAAGAAAAGAGAAAGAAGAACTGGGCAGGATGCTGCCTGAAGCATGAGCAGGATGTCCAGGCTACTCAACATGCAGCACTTCTCCAAAGAACAAAAGTGACCACTGTGGTTTAATTGCATTAGTCGCATTTTTAAGAAAAAACTAATTGCAGTTGGATTAATCAGGGACTTTCCAGTGTTACGCCTGGTATCACCATGTATTGTCTTTCCTACTAGATAAATACCTTTTTTCATTAATCATCATAAGTGACTGAAAACCAATTACCATACAGGAACAAAAGAGTTACTCAGAAAAAATACTTTCTTTAATGTAACAAGGCCAAGACTTCCAGGCCTGAACAGAAACAGTAGCTGAGAATAAGGAAAGGACTGGAGAAGACACTTAGGAGCAGCATCTGCTTAAGGCCCCTCCCTGCCCCCCTGGCCTCCCCTTTGCCAGCCTATATCCCATCATCTGCCCCAAAACTAGATGCCTGTGCTCTGGGTAGCCTGTACGTACTTGCAGGGGGAGGGTAATTTTTTCCAAAACTGTGATATTTGCAAGCCTATAAGCAAAGCAGAATTAACGACCCTGTGCTACATTCCATGGGTACTGCAATTCTAATCACCCACTTACTGGTGTAAATCCGGAATAAATTAAAATCAATGGAGCCATGCTTCAGCATTGGGTGTAAACCTGAAGAGAAAAGGGTCCTGGACTCAGAGTCAGTGAGATGGTGCAAAGCACAACAGCTCCTGGGGAGACAAATAGAGTGCACTGGCCCAAAATTCCTTGTGTAAATCACCCAGACAGTTCTTATTTCCAAAGCTTTAGCTGTCTCCAGGAAAGATCAGTTTGAACTGGAGACAGAGGGCTCATGGGTACGGTTTTCACCTGCACCTGAGAGAACAAGAGGTGAAGACAGAAGAGCTTGGAGAGGAAGGGAACTGCAGCTGAAGGTTATCCATGAGGGTTTGTCTCCACGGGGTGGGAAGCTGGCTCCTCGTGGGGCTGATGGTCACTGAGCACACTGTGTGGGTGTTTACACCACGTGAAACCAAGGGAGACTGTTCCGCTCCTTAAATGACAAGCCCTGACTCTGGAGCGGAGGGGGATCGCTCCTGGAGGAGTGTCATAATGGAACAAACACATCCGCAGGGATCTGCTGCTGCTCCCGCTGGCTGGGCACTGCAGAAACACTACCTGACTCCACACAAGCAACTCCTTCCTGGGATTTCAGTTCTGCTGCTTTATTTACAAGCCAAATGTTTGCCCATGTGGAGCGCATGGCATGGATTTCTGCAGATCAACAATGTGTGTTTGCTTTCCCCTGTGCTGTGTTGACTTTCAGCATTTGTATGGAAGAGATCTGTTTCCCCTCTTAATATGTACAGATAAGGATTTGTGTTGCAGTCACACCTGAGTATTCCACTTCTTCCTGCAGTTGTTACAGATGCTGGGCAGAGGTTGGGAAGGTCAGCTGCGATGGGAACAGACCCCAGGTCCTGTCTCTTCCCACCCAGCCCTGCTCCTCAAGAAAAAAGAGCAAAGGCAGCACCTCCAATGTCTACTCTCCCTGCTCGGTAATGCTGTGCTGGAAGGGAATGGTTTTCAGGGAAATCAAACTCATTTTTCTTGCCACTGGATTTTCCTCTTCTTTCCTTCATTTTGTATGGTTTAGTTCCCAGGGAATAATTTACATTGTATTGACCTCTTGGCAACCCCTGCCATGGAGAACTTCCTTTAACTCCAGTGAATTTTGTAACACTTGATCGGAAGTCGGCAGCAGGTCAAACAAATGCTTCAGGTGTGACCTGTTTGCCTTCTCCCACTCCTCACAGGTATGTGACAGCAAAGCAGAATGCTTGGGTGACAGGGAGAGTTTGGGAACTTGCACCCTGGCTTTTCTCCACAGCACTCACGAGTAGCTCTCTGGATTTTCAAAGGCCCAGTGGTTCAAAGACGGAATTCACAATGCTTTCAGCCTCCATAGATTGCAGAATCACTGCACTTAAAGAAAGCGAATCTATGTGTGTATAAAGTATCTCAGATTTTGTGAACTTGAAATTTAAAATACCATCATTTAGCACTGTACCTCTCTGTCTAATTATCTCAGTATACACTGAGACGTATCTCCTCTGCACACCGAGTTTCCAGTGCGTTTGCATTTCTGCCTGGTGCTATGGGGAAAACGATGAAGCTAATATTTAACTCTTCAAGAGAAAGTGACTGCACAGTTTAAAGGAGTGGTTTGTAATCTCACCTGAACACTGCCTACCTGGGTGGATCTTCATCTGAGGTAGATCCTATCTCAGTATGACTGATTTATGTCTGTGGGCCCGATGTTCACCAAACCACCATCAACCAAGATCCCAGCTCGCTTGAACTGGCTTGTCACAGTGAGAGATGGAATTCCTAAGGTGTGTCCTGAACTTCTGAAAGCCCCAATATCCCTCTGCCGTTCCCACGCTATCCTGTCCTCAGGATTAGACTTCAGTGTTTTGTCCTTTCTGGGCATGGATTCTCTTTGCATAAAAGGCGTCCTCTCATCTTTATTCTAGAGGCATTTGTCATTGGGATCCAATGAAAGATGTGGGAATAACTCTTGTGTATCACTGCTTCTCCTACTTGCAGCCCAGAGCTGATTTCCTCTTGCAAGAAGCAATGTGATTAGGACACAGAAATCGACCTGTTTTGTTTAGCATAAACAGCTGCCTTGCTGTGTGACACAGACCAGCAGTGGTTGGTCGATACCAAACTCAAACACGTGAATATTTCATGTGGATCAAGGATATAGACCTTCAGCAAGGAGTCTGATTTTCCCCAGCACCTTTTCCCTGAAGGTCTGACAATACCTGTTTTTTGGGTCCAACCAGTTGACTATCTAATCCCAGTACAGTTAATCAGGAAACCATCCCTTGTGAGCACAGGGCACAGAGCCGAATGCTTAATCACCCACAGAAAACAATATCCCTTCCCCATTCCTCTAAAGCTTAATAACCTCTGGAGAGCTCAGGAATTGGTAAGAGTCACTGTGAGCTTTCATTCCAGCCAGCACTTTATCATTTTCATTTCTGAAGTGGCCTGTGTGACTGTCAATCACACAAACCCCTCTGAAAACATTACTATTCCTCAGAAAATGCTACTAATTCTTCTGCAAAAGCCCCATGACTTCAGCGGTCCTGGAGAACAAAAACTCCTGGGGTGGAAAGATGTCCTGCAGGAGAGCTCCTCGTAGTTTGCCACAGAGTAAATGTGAAATACAAGAGACCTAGGAGCCTTTCATCTTGGCTGAACTTGATGTCTCCCCTACTTTTCGGCTTGGATAAGGTTTGAGATGCTCTCTCCTGAAGAGGTTTTCCTCGTGTATTCTAGCTCTACTGTTCCGCTTGAGGCATTGGGGTGAGTTCAGTTCCACCCAGTGCAGTAAGACTCACAGCACATCCGCACAGCTGCTCCTGCTGCACAGGAGCCTTACTGGTACTGTTGGGTTGACCGCACATTTGGTGCTCACCGCAAGTGGAGGGTGGTGAGTGACAAGAGCCTTCAGGAGCAGAGCAGGGCCAGCAACTCAAGGAGTGTTGGACACAAGCAGTTTTCAGGCAGCAGTGCCTTAAAGAGTAACTGTAGGGCTGTGCCAGTGGTGCCCGGCTGTCAAACACCACACAATTATTAGCACCCGAGGATTTGGTTTGCACCTTAGTGAGGGACATATGACAGTATTTTTACTGGGGAATGGTTACTAAACCACAGTTTGAAACGAGTTTCCTTCCAGCTAATGTTGCAAGATGAGCAGGATGTGCACTTGTTCACTTAAACGTCACTGTTCACCTTTCACACAAGTTCCTCAAGTACATTATAGAGGTGTGGGAAAGGGGATAGATACAGGTCACTCGTGACCTTGTAGCCTTTGTTATTATAAATTTTCAGTAATAAGGATTCTGGTTTAAGGTACAGAATTGGACAGGAAGGGGGAAATGACTTCTGGAGAGTATTTGTGAAGCCTCACTGAAATGTTTGGTCTTTTATGCCCAGTTCCAAGACAGGGCTCCATTTATCCTGAAGCTTTGAAGTCGATCCAGTCTGAGAACAAAAAAGCTGATGCATTCTTTGTTGCCGTGGTGTAAACAATCATGCCATGATAGACAGTCAGATCCTGTCCAAAGCTTTCCAGAACCTGTCCAAACAAAAAGAGTAGTCTTTGGCATCACATACTTTCTTGATTTGACATTTTGTGATCCCTGTTTACGAAGTTGTGTGTCATGTCCTAAACTCATCCCAGTGCACGCTGAAAGGAATGCTTGTAATTCCCATATAAGCCAGTGCATGTTCCATCATTTTCACAGCCCAGGCTGAAAGGAAATGCCAAACATCATGGTAATCATTTATCAAAAGAAATTGCAGATGGAAAGCATGTGTCTGTAGCAGAAGGCATAAAGGCAAAGTGGCTTGGTTTTTAAACGCGATTTTTGAATACTTATGTGATTTTTTTGACAGTAAGAAGTGGAAATCAGGTGGCACAAGTTCAGACAATGAATGAATTGCTTCTGTTCTGGAGATACTAAAAATCACATCTTACTGTTTAGGCAGAACATTAAGGCAAGTTGTGTTGCACCGTGGTGAGTGCCTCGGAGTCCTCCTTTACTGGCCTGTCTTTATTTCTTCTCAGAACCAAAGATCTTTCCCAGTCAACAGGTATTGTTCTGTTTTACTGTGATTTGGGCAAAAAAACACGGAAAGGAATAGTGGTTCTAATTAACACCCAGTCAGAACATGGTTTCAGTGGAGGACTTTTTGGACTGACTTTGGGGGCCAGTAAACTGTAATGGGCTGAGATTTCTGAGGTGCTCGTCATTACAGACAGGCTTTTTCCCATTGTAGTGCTGGTCATTTTGGGGTGATTTTTCTTGAGAGGGTCCCACTTTGTAATGGGACTCTTTGACAGCGGTAGTGGAAGAACTGAGGAGATGGTGCTAAAGCTGCACTGCAGAAGTGGGAAGGAGAGGCCAGGGATGAGGAAGGAATAAAAACATCTTAGCGGCTTCCCCAAAACTGTGCGTCTCAATTGGTGTAACAACACAGCCTGGGAAATCTTCTCCAGTGATCCACTGCAGGAAGCACCAGCCATGCTATGTTAGCTGGCAGGTAATTTCTGCAGGATTCATGGTGTGTGCTCTAGGCCTCAACGAGCTAAGGCACCGTGAAGTCACACGACACGATGGAATTACAAGGCATAATGCTGTTCCTATCACGGAACGAAAGCCTTACTAACTTATAGGTCACTTCATTCTGAGGCGAGTTGGGTCCCGTCGGCCCCTCCTGCCAGCAGCAATGGGTGCAAATGAAGGCAGTGTTGGCTCTCTCTGCTAATATGCTGAGTCCATGAACCTCAGCAGCAGGGAGGGGACCAGGCACTCCGTGCTGTCTGGAAGCTCTCAGACCATACTGGATTATCTCCAGTGCACATCTCCTGTCCCAGCTGTGGCATTACAGGTGGAGCGTGGTGCTGTGTGTGGCTGTGATGGAATAAAGGAGGAGCAGGCAGGCTGGAGGCACAGCAGCACTTGTGGCCCAGGGTGGGTGGCTCACAGACATGCTCCCTCTCTTGCCCACTGTGAGTGCGTCTCCCTGGACTCCAATGCTGGTGCATTGGACTTTTGCTGGTTTCCAGGGCCTTGTTCTCAGATTCGTGAGCCAGCCATCACTCATTTCAAAGTGAATCACTGCTGGGACATCCAAAGGCCATCTTCATGTCATTCCTGTACTTGGAGGCAGGAACTTGGTAATGAGTTCCAGCAAGGCAATCAAATCCTGCCCGCACCATGTTGCAATCTCCTGGGGTTGCAGTGCCACCCCAGGAGCCCTGTGCGCAGAGTCACCTCTGCACCAAGGACACTGGCAGTTTGGAAGGGCCGTGGTGGTCCCTCTTTCAGGACAGCAGGGCAGCACCTTGATGTTCCTGCTCTGAGAGTGTTCCTGCTGCCTGTGCTCCAAGGAGGTGGCATTTCACCACCGCTCAGCCCCAGTTCCCGCAGGAGCTTATTAGTGGGTTGAGAGTAACTATCTGTCTCTATAAGAGGATCAGTAAGTGGACGCATTAAATCCTCTTTTCCCCTGTAATCCCAGCAGGCAGCACACTTAGGAAAGCCAGGAAAGGCAAAGAGTGCACATGCAGGGTGTCCAGCAGCACGTGCAGTCTTACTCGATGGCATCTTAAAGCCCGTGGTGCAGGGTGTGCTGGGGGCTGTGGGACTCCAGCACCAGCAAGCATCCCATGCTCCTGTTTTGGAAATGTGTCTGGAATAACAGGCTCCTTACCTGCAGCCAAGCTTTTGCACAGTGCCTCAGCAAAACCAAGTAATAGCAGTGGTGACTGAGCCCTGAGGTGCCCTGCACACCCCTCTGCTGCTGAGCCACAGCTCTCCACAACGGGCAGAGCCTTTCCACCCCCTCCAGCACTTGCACAACCAGCAGCTACTTGCTTCTGTCCCAAGAGGCAAAGAAGGGGCCTGAATCACAAGCTGAGACCACAGTGTGGATCTGAAGCTCCCATTCCCAAAGCGTCCATTCCCACGTGGACATCAGAACACTGACATTTTGATTAAGGACGTGGCATCACTTTGTGATGTGACTGTTTTCTAGTTGGTGCAACCTGGCAGAGGATGTGAAATGTGAAATATGAAAGCTCCACAGATTGAAGCTCCCTGTCTCCTGGGAGATGTGTTGGAGCTACCAGGACTTTCTGAGTCATTTGTAGCGTTCAGAAAAAGAAATACTCAAATACACAGTATGAAGAAAGGTTAGTTTAAAGGCCTTGAGAACTGCATGGTTCTTATTTAACTTTTATGGAAGAA
The DNA here is from genome assembly GCA_013396755.1 of Sclerurus mexicanus. NCBI lineage: Eukaryota > Metazoa > Chordata > Aves > Passeriformes > Furnariidae > Sclerurus > Sclerurus mexicanus. The sequence continues at coordinate 52,544 of VWZF01005615.1, forward strand.
TATATACACTCTGAAAAAACCAGGAGCAGACGATTGCCACGGGTTACATGATTGAATAAAGAACTGGTACAATTCTCAAACACAACTAGTACAGAACCTGGACAATGTAACTGAAACCGGGTTTTCTTTTTTCAAAAATAGGATTTGGTAGGAACCAAGTGTACTTGAAAGTATGGATTTAGAAGACCTTTCAAAGAAACATCACCTTCATTCTGTATGTTTTGTGTGAAGCGATGCAAATTATGCGTACAAGTTTACCTTTAATGTTTCAGGCACTCTAACCCTTTAAAAGGGAATCCTGTAAATCTGTAGCTCAGAAAAATAGTGTCTGGCTTTCTTCCTTTCTGGAGTAAATCTACCTTATAATCCTTTGGAAAGGATTCAAGCAAAATATTTAACCCTCGCCGCACTTCATAAACATAATAACTGCCACAGAAAAAAGAAGGGTTTGAGATGGATTGTGGTTTTGCTTCACACCTTAGAGCCAGGAAATTCAGGCACAGGTGACACCCTGGCTTTCAGTGTTGTGTTTTCACAGCAGTGCCACTTACAGACCCTGCCTGAAAGCTGGTCTTCCTGCCTGGAGCTGACGCAGGGTGCACTCGTAGGGAAGGATTTGCATGATTTATTTCTCTTGTGCATTATTTATTTCTCTTCTGTGTTATTTGGCCTAACAGGTTACTGCGGATTGCAAGGGTCTTATTCACCCCACCGAAGTCACTGAGGTGTTTTCCCCATCCCTCTTGGGTAATCTGATATTTTTCACCCCATTTCACAGGCATTAACAACATCCCTGAAGTGAAAACACTCTCAACACTTCCTGCTGGCATGTGCTGCACTCCTTCCACGTGTGCATCCTGCACCAGTCTCTTGACTGCAGATGTTCAATGGGTCTGGTTTAGAAGGTGTGAAACAGGCAAACATAACCAGCATCTGATCATTTCATGACCACGAGAGCCCACGGGAATATTTTACCTCAAAAGGCCAGAGAAAGCATTAGACGAGTAGACACCAATTAAGACAATGTCACAGGAGGAGAACCTTGTTACTTCCACCAGAACTAAATGCACAGAATCCACTTGAAAGCATCTTTATGAAAATGGATTGTGAAGCAAAGTGTCTCCCCTGCTATTACTTGAGGTTAAAAACATTCAAATATTTCTAAATTTATTTCTAGCTAATATCAACATAATTTTTTACGTCTTCAGTGAGAGAGCACCCAGGAAATACTCTCAGGAACCAGTGCTTGATGTTGTAGCAAGTGGGCAAGTTACAGCAGAAGGCTATTGGGGCCCAGCAGGGACCAGCTGCTCCCTGAGGGACTGGGAGCCAAACACCCTGACCCTGCTGGCAGGGCAGGGACCCCACTGCCCAGGCCGCTTCTCACAGAGCCTGAACAAGGAGTTCAAAACCAGGAAAAGAGTTCAAAAGCAAGGAAAATGGCAAAGCCCGAGCTGAAAGGGGCTTCTGGGCCCACGGACAAGACAGGGTGGTTAAGGGTGTCCCAGGTTAGGCTCATCAGGGCTAAAGAGGCAAATTGCTAGAGGAGTTTGACAAGATCATTAAAGAAATTATCTTGCAATACCATCTGTGACCTTTCTGGATGTCTGAGTTCTTCGTAAAGCTTCCAAACAGAGTCAAATCTCAATCTAAATAGCTTCTGAACAGCAAAGGAATAATACAGATGCTTTCCTTCCAGTTATGGCACAGCAGTAAAGCTCTTGGCCTTGCATCCTTAAATGACAGCTGAGCTTTAGGGACATCTCCCTCATTTCTTTAAACCATCTCCCACATATGCTTCAGTGTAACCAGGCCTTTATTACTCTGCTGTGTGAGGTCCCCTGCTCAGTGCCAGGCACTGAATGATTTTAAATCACATGTGTTCGCTCGGGGCTTGATCTCCCGTCCCTCGGCAGGGGTGGCAAAATTTCCCCCTGTGCTCCGTGGTCCAGTTGTTTGGCTACAAATGCCTTCAGTTTTGCTGAAAGCCTGGAAGTGGTCTGAGTTTCAGAACGCACCTTCTCTTGTTATTGCAAGCCAGGTGTATTTGAGTCTCAGGTACTCAAAATCATTCAGAAAAATCCCTGTCCATGGATCTCACCATTCCTTAGGTGTTTAATATCAATATTTCTGTCACTAGTGATGAGGTTTTAGACTAAATTTATTCATCCTCCCATGTCAGGGGTCAGCAAGCCATTGCATATTTTTTTGTAGAGAAACTACTTTTAGTGACATAGCAGAAAAAAGAATGAAGGAAGTATTTCCTCTACCCCACACCCCCCGAAATAGGCATCGTGAAATTATTTCCCCAATGCTCTTTGGTCTGATCTTCATTTTTGAAAAAAGATACAATACATTCTCAGGGCACTTGGATAGCACCAGGTGCATTGTCAGTGAAACACACAAATGTCAAATGAAACCTAAAATACAATGCTTGCCACTCCTAGAGACGTTGGACTGCATGTTTAAAGGCCATCCCTCATATTTTAAGAATGTGCCACAATAAGGTGTCCAAACATGTGTTGGGGTTGAATTGAGTTCCTAAGGACTGCTTTGGACAGGAATAGAACAAACTGCTGCCCATGTGATTTTCAGAACTAGTGACAAAGAGGTACTCATATTTTATTTTATGGGAAACAGATTAATTTCTGTTGGAGGGAATAGAAACACTGAAAGCAGCCTGCAGGAGCAAGTCCCTGCATGCACGCGCAAACCACCCAGGAAATAGCAAGCTGTTGACTGGCTAACCGGGCCTTTTCTCTCAAACACAAGGCTGTGTTGTGTTGTTGCTCTGTTTGGAAGTTTGTGCTTCAAATATTGTTCTCTGTCTCTTTCAGACACATCACCCCGAACCCAGAAACTGTCAGGTTACCCCTGTGGGTCAGATCCTTACGGTGTTAAGGAGATGTGCCATCCAGCAGGCTCGGTGCCAACAGTGCCTGGCAGACAGGGCGAACAGCAGCCAGGATAAACATCTACACCTACACTGCCTGCGGGTGATCCAGCGCTGGGATGCCTCCCAATCTCAGCACCTCAATCGTTTTAGATGCTCACAGATCCAGTCAGTAACATCCAGCACTACATATGTGATTGCAGCGTCTGACGGGAGAGCACATTCCGTTTCCTTGCAGTCTGGTAACTCACAAATCTGCAAGCTAAAAGGCAGGTTATTTTCCTGTTCAAACAAGGGCAGAAGCAGCCTCTTGCTCCTAGGACAGAACAGACCAGAGTGGTCATGTCCATTCCTTGTTTTGCCCATTACTTGGCATTTTTGGTCCAGACTCTTTCCTTTAATATTTGGCATTGCTGGGAGTATTGGAATTTCTCTTTGCAAATGCTCCACTAACAACCTCAAACGAGCAGGAGCCTGTGGTATCACTTCATCTCCTTTGGCCAGGACCAGTTACCTTTCCTGTCCTTGAACCACGGTAGTGTTTATAACCAAACCAGAATCTTTCATGCCCTTCTTCTGCTCTCGTTTCTTGTTCAGGAAGATCTAAAACCACCCCTGAGCCCGGGCTCACTCTCTGCCGGGAGCGTCCCAAGGGCGAGGCGGCAGCAGCGCAGCTCGGCACAGCCTGTCGGCCCGCAGGCGTTTTGTGGGTGAGCAGCACCATCTGGTGTCCCAATCTGCCATAGCAGCCACTGGCCCTGGAGCCGCTTCACACCCAAAACCTGCCCGGCCTGGCCCTGCGCTGCTCAGCTACCTCGGGTTCCTTCCGCTCCACTTATGTACAGACTGAGCTGCGAGAAGGTTTTGCTCTCACCTGGCAGCTGTTCCCCACAGCTGTCCCTAGCTGTGATCACTTATTATTAGAAATGATCGAAAGGTCACTGATGGGAGACTCCACTGACACGTGCTGTACTGTGCTCATATTGTATGTGAAGAGTTTTAGCGGGCAGGGAGAAGGACTGTTTCCTCTTGGTACATGGCTCTCCAAGTTTTCACCTTCCTGATTTCACATCGAACCACATAGGTCCCACAGCTCTGTGGGACTGGGACCACCTCTCTCCAAGAACAAATCTGGCCATTACTAAGTCCTGCCTTCTGTTTCTCCTACATGAGTCATTTCTCCTCTCCTTTCTTAAGGAATCTTTAGTGATGGACATTGTTGATTTCCCCTGTGGGGCCGGAGCATCCCTGCCACCTGGGTTCCTGTTCAGCAGCGTCCTGACAGGTCCTGAGCCGCAGCTTTGGCCAGCAAACCTTCCCCACCATTTTGGGTGTAGTCCTGTGTTCACTGCCTCCATCCTCTCTTCTGATTTCTATTTATTTGCCTGGTAGAAGCAGCCACTTACTGATCTGCAGTTTTCCAGACTTTCAGACGATTTTAAAACCGAGTAATCTTCAAGCCTTGTCCCAAGGCAGGTGTAAATGAGAGGTTTGGCAACAGCTACGTTTTATCTCTACATGTAGCATGCTGGAGTCAGTGTTTATTTCATGGTTTTCTTTGGGCATTCCTTAAACCTTGGAAGCTCCAATAGCCTCCTAAACACTGTTTAATTACATGAGCCCTTAAAACATCTCCCCAAAACAAATACAACAGCTGTTTTTTTTCTGTACTCTGGAGTCAGCAGAGAACGTCCCAAGTGGTGACTCTGATACACAAATGCTGACAGCTCTGACAGTCATATCCCCAGTGGGAGAGTACATTTATTCCAACTTCACCATGTTAAACACAAGCTTTTGTCGAAGTTAATTCAGTCAGCCAAAGTAAGAAGGATGTGGACCTGCTGGAGTGAGTCCAGAGGAGGCCACAGAGATGGTCCAAGGGCTGGATTCCCTCTGCTCTGGAGCCAGGCTGGGAGAGCTGGGGTGTTCACCTGGAGAAGAGAAGGCTCCAGGGACACCTGAGAGCCCCTTCCAGTGCCTGAAGGGGCTCCAGGAGAGCTGGAGAGGGACTGGGGACAAGGCATGGAGGGACAGGACACAGGGAATGGCTTCCCGGTGCCAGAGGGCAGGGTCAGATGGGATATTGGGAAGGAATCCTCTGTGAGGTTGGGCAGGCCCTGGCACAGTTTTCCCAGAGAAGCTGTGGCTGCCCCTGGATCCCTGGCAGTGTCCAAGGCCAGGTTGGTCTGAAGCATCCTGGGATAGTGGAAGGTGTCCCTGCCCGTGACGGGGGGTGACACTGGATGGGCTTTAAGGTCCTTCCCAGTCCAAACCAGTCTGAGTCCATGGGATGGCGCCGTCTCGTGGTGGTTGTTCGCCACTGCAGCCTAATGAACGCGGGGTTACAGGGCGGGCAGACTTTGTTGACATGTAATTATTAGTGCTTGTATTCCAGCAGTGGGGGTTTTCTGGATAAAGGCTAGCACATGTGTAATCAGAAACGTGAATAGTCCAAACAGTCATGAAAAGGTCAAGTACTAAGGAACTAGCTCGGTGGGAGATAAGAAGCTGGCATATGACTTTTATTACATCATCTCTATACCAAACTTCTGAATACAATGGCATCTATTCAGTTTAGGTACCAGGGAAGACTTGCAATAACATGTTTTTCTGGAAAGTGACTTGCTGCAAAATAGAGCTAAAGGAAGACATAAGAAAAGAAGATAGGCAAGCTAAGTGAGAGCTGAGAGACATTACTTTTCACATTCACAAGAACGCCTGGCAAAATCCAAGCAACATTTTGGGGTTATTTCAGCAGCTAAATTAAGTATAAAATATACATTTTGCAAGACAAGTTTTAAGTTACAAAATTTTAATTCCCAGGTGAGGCAAAGCAGGCTCATTCAGCTGAATCACTACCTCACAGCAATGACACAGAGATCTTGCTTTTCCTTTTCCAGCATGGAGACCTGCATGTGTCAGTCCCAAACAAAGTCCGTGTCGCTGGGAAAAGGCATATCCTGCACTTGTTAGCACCTTCCTAAGTGGTGGGGGAAGAGGAAGCAGAAGCATCCCAGAAGCCCAGAAAAATGCCACCTTTGATGACATTTCAGGTGACAAGGACAGCTGTCTGTGACAAAGGATTAATCCCTCTTTGGAAAACATTTCTCATTTTAGTGCGAACCTGTGATGTTGGATGTGGGGAGTGATGCCAAGCTTAAACATTCACACTGGTCTTGTAAAAACGTTTGTTCATTTGTGAGGGTTCACTTTGAGGGTATTTTGCTAAATAACCCTTAATTTGCCACAGAAGTGTCTGAAATGCTGACATTTATTGCTGTAAATGAAGGCTTGAGAATCCAGTGCTGACTCTTGCAGTGCTTGGAGCTGACAAGCAGCACCCAGGTGCTCCGGGAGGTGAGCACTCAGCTCCCTGCCCACACCCCTCCAGGAATCAGCTGGGCATTTACTCCTCAGAAGCAGTTCCTATTTCTGCAGTTACTTCTGCAGAACATTTCATGCCTGAAACTGCTTCCATTCCTGCACGTGTTAGAACCTGTGCCCTCTGCGCAGACCAGGGTGAGCTCAGCTTCCAGCTCAGAGTCCTAAAGACACTTTTCTTGCCATGCAGCTGTTCAGCTGACTGACTGTCCCCTGCTGGAGACTGGCTCTGTCACCCAGCAGCCCACGGTGTCCTGTGTGCACTAGAAAAGCTGGGGCAACACCATCGCAGAGGCTGGATCAGCATTCCCAGTGGGCAGCTTGCTCAGTTTCTTCACCTGTAAGGACATGTGCACTGGCTGGAAGCAAAGTATTGCCCACAGGCTGAGAATGACAGTTTCGGAAGGATCAAATTCCAAACTGGAAGACACACCCTCCAAACAAATGTGCAGGCAAGAATCTTTCCAGAATTTCAGCAGCTCCTAAACAGCTATCACCTTGTTTATGTTGCCTTACACGGGCACAGGCAGAGCTCATAGTCCAAATCAGACAGGGGTTTGATACCCCACCATGTTCCATGTGCTTCTGTTCTCATCTAGATTTGTTTTTCCAAAGTGCTTCTAGGCCAGAAAGACATTCAGGTGCCCTCAACAACCAGATCAGCTTTTAGCCCCGTTAATTCCCATAAAACCCAGTGTAGGCTGTAAATGTGTGAGCCAAGCACTGGGAGGGTTTGGCACTTCAAAGTCAGAGGCACGATTGTTTCCTCCAGCGCCACTGAAATGCCACCGCCTCTGCCCCCGAGGGGACACACAAGTGCCACCCTGTGCTCTAGGACCCTGCTTGGAAGAATTTGGGCCTTGGGTATCTGAACGAGGAGAAAAATGTGATCCATACAATCAGACACTCGGGAGAAGAAGAGGAATATGACACAGTAAGTATATAAATCTATTTTCTCCTGGAAAAATGTGCGTGACAGCTGAATGCCCCAAGGGGTTATTTGATATTGTAAAGGAAAAGTGGCATTATGGAAGGCCAGGAGTGATCCAGAGCAAGCAGCTGCAGTGTCTGAGGGGTGATTGTCAGTGAGAACACGGAGCAGAGCTGAGCAATGTCCGTGTCAGGGGGTGAACTTTCTTCGAGCGGAGTCACAGTGATCTGCTCAACCCGCCCAGCCCAGGGCAGAGCCTCAGGGAATCAGCCCCGACCTGCTCTGCTTTGCACTTTCTCCTTCGCAGTGCTCTCTGTGCTCCTGCGAGGTTTTCAAGAGGAGATTCACAAATAAGAGTCAGGGATGCTCCTAGGTCGTCTGCTCTACTGCCTGGCTAGATGTCTAATGCAGTACAGAAAGTACACACTCAGTTCTCTGAGCAGTTTTCCTGACGCACTTCAGGGCCGTTACTTGCAATATTCATTGTAGAAACACTGTTCAGGTCTCAGATGTGGCTGGTTTTACAGCCTCCCAGCAGCCTGGAGCATCACCGGCGGGGTCTGTGCTTAGCAGCACGCAGTGCAGAGCTGTGTGCCCTGCAGAGAACCGCTGTGCTGCGCAGGGGCTGGGAGCTCAGGGGGTGGGCTGCTCACACACGCTGCCACTGCCACAGCTCCCCCTGTGCCCACCAGCCCCTGACCCCTCGCTCCACGGCCACGGAGCGCAAACAAGGGAGAGCTGCTCCTCACACTTTCATTGCACAGACTGTCACATGTGCGAGGATCGCTGATGCACGTTTCAGTGTGTTTTGCTGCAGGGATAAACTGTCCCCTTGTCTACAGGAGAATCTCTGGTGTGTCACAAACTGAATCCTCCCATTTGTACCTAATCTAATTAGAAGTAACAGCAAAAATGACGGGTTTATTTGCAAGGGCAGTTCCAGGCGGGTGAGTCTGCCTTCCCAGGAACAATGGTAACAGCTTCAATTCAGGATTAAGATCCAAATCTGCCCCAAAACTCTGGGAAGTATGACTTGGATTGTGGGGAGTTCTGGACTGACATTTCTTAAAGGATTAGAAAATAGGAGACAGTCCACATGATGACTCACCTGCCTTAAGAAAGAAGTAATTAAAGAAATATTGCATATGGAAAAAGGGAGTCAGGTGCTACAGTCACATGGTCTCAACTGGCCCTTACAGAGGAATGCCCAGAGCACAAAAGGCTCCTGTGAGGGACAGACAGCTGCTTGTCCTTGTGTGGGGACTGGAAGGGGGTTTGCTGGTGGCTGTCAAGAGTAAGGGAGATCAAGAGTTTTCCATCTCGAGCACAGAATAGTCCAGATATAGAGCGACTTAGAGGAAACAATTGAGGAGATTATGTTTTATGGACTTTAAAAAATCTGCATCTGGAAACCTTGAGTGTGGGGGAGTTACAGCTTGTAAGTGCTGTGCGAGTTGGCTGCGTGAGATGAGGTGCTGATTTTACTCCTGGCTGAGTTGTCATGGGTGACAAGCTGTATGACTGTAGCTCTTTGGGACAGGGCAGTTCCCTCTGGTTCTGCCCTCTGCAATATTTTGTAGCTCCAGGCAGTGAAAACCCTGTGTGACTTCATGAAGTCTTGTCATATTCCATGGATGACTTCATGGGTGTGAATAATCAATGCCACGAGGCATGACTAAAGGTGTTTCAAACACTTAGGTTGGACCTGCCCGTCCAGCAGTGTCTCACAGGGATAACGACAGTGAGACCTGCAAGCTGCTTTCCATGCAGGCAAAGGTCAGTACTGACAAATTCCAGCTCTTGATATGCTGTCTAAAACCAGAGCCTTTAGCCCATCTGCTGCTGCAAGCATCAGCTCTGCTTCTTTTCTGCTCCTTGAAAACTTGTGGCCCCCAAATCCACCCAATGGTGTGTGTGAGGGATTATGGCCCATAACAGTGTATAAGCCACTGTAGTGGATGTGTGCATTCTGTGTTTAATTATCTGAGCTGATCATCTGCTACCCTCTTTCTGGTTTCTGTGCTTATCAGTTGTGGCTCCAGAACATGTCCTGGCTCACAAGTATTGCTGTTGGCACTTGGGTGTGCTGACAGAAAATAATCTTGCTGAAGAGAGGGAGGCCCTTTGCAGGGTAAATCCCATTTTAAACTTCTCCATCTGTTGCTATGACCAGTGCCACCCCTCTGGCAGCATTTGTAATGTAAAGGGAGGTATCGATCGCTTGTTTTATGATAACTTCAGATCTTGTCGGCTGAGGGTCTCCCTTTGCATTAGAGTACCTGGCTCAGTACCTGCCTTCAGAGTTAATGAGTTGCCTAAAAATAGGTGCTTGCAAACAGGGTTGGGGATTTTCCTTCTTGCAGTAGAGCAGAGGACTCTTTAGTGTTTATCAAAGCCCTTCCACTGAAGTGCAGCACATGTGTGTGGTGCTGCTGGGGCAGCCTGCTTACTGTGATTGGCTAATACAAGAATAGAACAGGAATCTCTGCTTTCCCCAGCTGAGGTTCTCTCCTCTCTTTAGCAGTCACTGTGTTAATGATTTGAGGCCTCGTTATGAAATGGTTCAAGTGCAACTTCCAATTACTTATTAACTTTCAATTATTTGGTTATTAGTTATTCAAGGAGTGGAAGTGTAACAGAGCCTATAGAGACTCCAGGGCCATCACATTCCCTGCCTGCTCTGAAGGAATTATTGTTACCTTTGTGCTTAAGAGGTGAAATAGTATAACCAAGTTGTGACTTGTTCATAGATTCCCAGGGCATGTAAACTATGTTCATTATGAGAGACGAAAAACTAATCGTCTTTGTGCATTGATTATTTAATTTCTATGAGAGGAATCAAAGCATTCCACTTCTTGGAGTTTGCAGTGAGTTCCTGCTCTGTGGCCCTAAAGATCTGTCTCCCCTCCCCATGAGACACCTATTCCTGGTCTGCACTGACCCATCCCTCCCAACTACTTACCAGGTAATTGTGTGTGACTCAGCTGAGATCAAAACTCGGACACTGGTCGGAGCAGTTCAAGTGTGAGAGAGAAAACTGGAAACAAACTGGAGCCGCACTGTCCAAGCCAAGGTAAGAATCAACACACCTGGGTCTACTGGAAATGGGAACTGGAGTTTTCTATTACCATTAGGGGGGTTGGTGCTTTATTGTACTAATTTCTTACTGAGACATCTTTTTGCATGAATTTAAGTAATTTAAGCATTGGATTTTCAAACCTTGCTTGTAAACTTAAAGAAAAAAAACCAACAAAAACCCCCACAAAAACAGTTATCCCTAGAAACTTAAGGTTTACCTTGCTTTTTAAGTTTACAAGTTTGGGGGCAGGATGAAGCTTGATGTACCCTGGGGGGTTAACGTCACATTGCCCTGTTGGAAGCTAATAATGTGGTCTTTAGTTGTAAAAATACCTGGGAACCTCCTGTACCCGGGAGCTTCACGGTGTGAGCGTCCAGTGGGGTGGCAGACTTGTCAAAAGCAGGTATTTGGCATTACCTTGGGCTAGAGCCTTGAAGGGGTCAGGCTGCACCACATGTCTGCTCCCAGAGCACCAGGCAGCTCCAGTGCCTGAAGCCGGGACAGGAAAAATCCAGCCTGTGGCTTTACACCAACTGGAGAGCTGTGTGGATGGATTTGTGTTAAACAATTATGAACCCTAACCCAAGGCTGAGCTTGGTGTGAAGCTCCAATCCCACCACAGCATGGAGATCCTATGCTGCTGTGAGTGCAGTAAAAGACCTTGCACGCTGTTTCCCTTGTGTTTTGAGAGATTCTCAGTGTTGTATATACCAGTCAATCCTTAGGACAGTATTTTAGAGGTGCAGAGCTCGAAACTGCAATACAAACTACAGTCTCAAATACCAGGTGTCCTGTGGTGAGTGTATGGCAGTGTGTCTGGCTCTGGAGAGGAATACACCACAGGGCAAGATGTGATCAGGCATCAAATATTTGAGTCTGTTCTGCCTCCCCCTGACATAAATCATACAAAGCAGAAGCAACTGGATATGAACTGCAGTGCAATAAGATGGGTGTGAAGGCAAATTCAGGCCTGGCATTCTTCATGCTCTTCTCTGTGGCCCAGTAACTTCCAGTTATATGTAGGCCACCTGGTGAAAAAATGGCTTGCAGAAAAGGGATGGGCAAACAGTAGGCAGTGGGAAGGTGTGTCTTGGTTCAAATATTCCTTTACAGCTTAAACATCTGCTTGTACAGTTACCTGCTGAGCAGTGAAGGTAAGCAGCAATGCTTTCCCTCTTACACACACAACTCTTGCCCCGTGAGTCATGTTCATAAGGCTGTTACACGGTTCAGCAAGAAATGGGTTACACTGCTGTGCGTGGCTAAGGGATCGAGCTGCACTGCCACAATTTCTGTCACAGTGTCCTAAATCTGTATCTGCACTTAGGCACGACCTGATGGCTTGTGCCAGTTATTCCACCAAGCACTGGAGATGGGCATGTATCTGCGGGAAAACTCACTTTATGCCTTGGATTAGGAAACAGAGAGGTCAAAGCATAGCAGCGCCTGGCCACGGGATGTTTCAGGGAGCGCCCCTTCGGCAGGTGACTCCCGGGAGCCAGCGGGTTGCTTCTCCCTCCTAAAGTTAGTGCTTAAAGCGTTAACCGGAGCCTCCCGGAGGTGCAGCCGTGACTAAGGGGCGCTCCTGTCAGCGCTCGGAGAAGGAAAGGTAAATATTCCCGACATGCACTGAGGTGCGGGGAGTGTCCCGGGCTCCCAGCACTCCCAGTTGAAGCCAGGTAGCGCCCCGCAGCCCCGCGGGTGGCTGTGAGCCAGGGCTGTGCTGTCATGCCTCTGCCAGGGCTCCGCGAAAGGTCCGTGACACTCCTCCTCGGAGCGCACGCCCAGGTGAGTGGCTCGGAGAGCCGGAGCTGTGCGAGCCGCAGAGCAGGGCAAAGCCAGGTCCCTGCGGCCACCCAGAGCTCCAGGCACACTGCTCCGGGGCACCTCGGGTGCCGGAGGGAGGGAGGGAGGGGGAAATGCTCGCTCAGGGGTTCTCGTCCAAGAGCCCCCCGTGTGGGTTGGGATGAAACCAGGCAGGTAATAGATCGTGCTGCCCTCGGGTGCCCGTGGGCACCAGCCTTTCTGCCCCGCAGTCAGTGGTCGGGGTGATTTAGAAGGTCGACCGGTGACCTTGTGTGTGCTCTTGGGCGGCCCAGAACGGAAGGTAACTTGTGTTCCTAATAGTGGGTTACTTAGTGTTTGAAACGCGTGCAAGCCCTGCTGTGTCCATGTGCGAGGGGAGGCGGCTTGTGGGTCTCCTCTGTGACGGGGACACACATGAACACCAGCTTGCTGCTGGTTTTGGCAACCGGGTCCCCTTGCGAGGCTGCCTGGGCAGAGGGCTTGTGCTGGGGTTTGTACTCAAGCAGTGCTGCTACTGCTCCCTACTGAGCAGCTACGTTTTAAAATAAAGAGAAGAAGTCTAAAACACCAAGGGAAAAGCAACTCCCTTGTTTTCAGTGGGAAAAACACAGTTGCTCAGAGGAAGTACTTTGTTTTAATTAAACTTTCTGGCGGCAAGGTCATCTAACTTAAACAAAAAGGATAAAAAAAGGCAATATGAAGGCTCATACCTAGAGGATGTGACTAGTAAAATAATGCTGCAGATACTGAGTTTATCCATGTGAATAAATCCTAAACTCATTTTTATAGAAATCAATAACAGTCCAAATTTTCCTAAATACCAGACACCTGTGAGTTTAGGAAAAGGCTCAGAGGTGCTGTTGTGCCTACGGTGCAAGGCTTCATCCTGTACAAAGTATTCCATGCGTATGGAGTTGATGGCTGAGTTAACAGACAGCTGAGCCACATTATTTCCATACAAGGATTGGGAAAGGTTCACCCCATCCTGGCTTGCTGTGGGTTTGGAAGAGCTTTGGGGAGCACTGGATCACAATACCTGGAGATCTCTGTGGAGGTTTGGGGTTGTGGTGTCTGTGCTCTTTAGGAGCTCGGCATGGCACGCTGTGCACTCTGCGGTTCCTCTCCTAAAATATGGATGCACCAAAAAGCACATCCAGGCTGTTACACAGCTGAGGTGCTGCTTTGCTGCTCCTGCTTGGCTCAGCGCTGGCTCTCAGGTGTCCCTCTCCTTCCAGCCCTCCTCTGCAGCTGCCTCTTTATCCTGGGGTGACAATCTGTGCAGCCACTTGCACTCTGCTGTGTCGTTCCTCCCCTGTCCTGTCCTGTCCCTGCGCTGTCCCCTTAAGCAAGTCACTTAAAGATCACTGTGCTGAATGAAATGGACTGAGTCCTCTCCTCTGCCTTCCCGCTGCCACTTGCACTTGCGAAAAAAGCATTTCAGGTAAGACATATAAAACCGCAGAGAAGAGTGAAGCTCACCACCGTGGTGAGATTTGTCTTGTGCCCTGCTGGGAGTGCTGGTGGTCTCGCAGCTTTGGGATTGGGTAGTGGTCAGTTTTCTTCCCTTCTCCTGGGCTTCTCCAGTGGCTGCAGGCTCATTTTGCATCTGCCCTGCTTCTTATTTACTCCTGACTTTGCCTTCCCTTCTGAAGTATTTTAGGCTTCAGTCAGTCTTCCTCCAAGCATTGAATTTCTTCATGGTTAAGTCTCACGTCAGGAGGTCAGCCCAGCCAAGATCTCACTTTCCAGGTCTTATCTGAGGGAACTCTGTGCTTGTAGTCCAGTTTAACAAAATGGTAAAGACACCTGTGTGACACCAACCAGATCTGAAGGTGACTTTGAATAGATGGCACGGCCGTATGTTGTCAAAAGACCTGGAAAGTTAGCATGGTTTGGTTAGTTCAAACCCAAAGGAGCAGTGGAAGGCTTTTCTCCTATTTGCTTCCTCAAAAGAGCTACAGGGAAGTGACACAGACAACAGTAAAATACGGGGAGGTGATAGAAAATCCAACAGCTTTGTGGACTTAGGGAGCGCCAGTGCAAATATCCTGACATCTGTGGTGTCAGGTAATGGTGCTGGGGAAGTCACTGCCTGCTCTCAACCCACAGGTCTCGGGCTTGGCTAAAAATAAAGGCTGTGGGACACATGCAGCCCAAATGTGCCCCTGGGAAGGGCACAGGGAGAAGTCGTTTATCTCCAGGGGGAGCTGGCGGTGTGGAAGTGTTTGGTACAAGGCTGATAAGAGCTGGTCACCGAACAGGAAAACAGTGCGAGTTGTTATGCTGCTGTGACAGCTATAGGAGAGAAGTCTTTGTCCTGGACATTGGGGCAGTGAGCGAGAGTCACTCAGGGGAGATGTGGGTTAAGAGCTATTCCCATCACCACCTACTCTTCCAGTTAGGCTTATTTTCAGCATTTTAGTGGCATCAGGCTGATTTAAGATCTGCTTAATATGTTTAAGGCAAATAATTTACTAGGAGCCACCCACTGTGTAGCAGAAGAGGTAGCTCAGTGTTCGTCTCCTGTGTTTCCTGTGTGTGTGAAGATCACTTCTCTCCATCTTTAGAGATCAGCCATTTCTTTCAGATGAATCATTTTAAGGATAAATCATATAGAAAAGAATGCAGCCACAAGCAGTGAGCAGTGCTGGAGCTTGCCAGCATCGCTGCTCCACAGTTAATAGAGGTGACTTGGCTCTCTGCTGCTCCAAACATATTGTTTCCTGACGGAAGGGAGGAAGCCTAAGTGTGTATCCAGTTATTCAGGTGCCAGTGTCCATAAACTCCTCTGCATCTTGTAAAATTGGCTTGCAATTACACTGGCACAGGCAGCTGCTTCAGTTGGAGGTCTCAGTAAATCACATGAAATCAGATTTCAAGGTGTGGCCAGGGGTTACTGAACTCATTTCAGAGGCAAAATCCCAACAGGCGTGTACAACAGTGTTTTCCTCACACACAAACTGATGTCTGTACAGAAGTCCCTGGGCTTGTGTGGCTCTCAGGTGTGTTTTTGTCTTGATGGATGTCACCCAAAGGACGAGGGAAGTGCTGTTCCTTTCAGTGAGCTACTGGTGGAGCACTGCTAGAAACCCCAGCTGCTCAGGTGAAGCTCATTTGGGTAGTGCACTCTGGTTTTAGAGGTTGTGACATAACATCCTGTGTGTTTTGTATGGTGAGGATCGAGGTTTTTATACGCAAAACATCCCACTTGTCCACCTGTGTTCTTTAGCAGCCATTTTTCTATGACTATGGAAACCTGGTGACTTCTAAAAGAGCAGCTCTGCAGTGCAGGACACAAAGAGAGCCGTTTACTCTTTGCCCAGCCGTGAGCTGTTCAAGCCTGAATGCTTCCTGAATTGGTTCCTGGAAGGCTCCTTGTCATTGGCACTGGGGGCCATTCTCTGCTTTGCAGCTGTCCTTGGCCAGGCCCTGCCCAGTGCAGGCTGGAGTCAGGCTCGAGTCCATCTCCTGGCAGGAGGGAGAACGGACATTGGGTGCTGTGAGGCAAATTGCTCTGTCGTCATTCCTGAATAAGAGAGAGAAAAGTGGAGTGATAACTTCCAGTGCAGTCTTCGGAGGTTTTACTGCTTTCCCTGGGATTCCTTGTGGGGTTTTTTCTGCCCCCCACATGTGTGTAATGCCAGTCCTGGGGCTGAGACAGAGCTTTTTTCAGCGTGGTATCAGTCTCGAGTCTGTTGAGTTACTCTGCTCAGCCTGTCTTCTAGTACCTGAGGGGGAAGGAGTGAGCCCAGACGGTAATTAAGCTCACTGAGGAATGCATTGTTGGAGTCTCACGGGTCTGGCTCCTTGCCTGCACGACATGCTTCGATCACAACGTGGAAATCTGTGAATTGCATTGCTACATCCCTGTAATTACAGCCTTGTTCTCCTTTTCCTACCCCAGCTGCTTCCTCAGTGTGCTGCAGGACACTGCCACTGATCAGCACTCCTTCTCCTGCTTTGTTAGGAACCTGGGGCAGGGTGCTTTGCTGGGTTAGGCTGTGTTGCAGTGCCCCTGGGCCATGCTCTGTCCAAAATGGACAGGGGGATCCCCACCGGCACACGGGCTCTCTCTGACTGCTAACAAGTGAGGCATAGTCGTGGGGGTTGGAGTAGTGCTAAAACTGCTTGAGAAAGTCCTGCTAGATGTACTGCTTGGAACTGAGGTTACTGGTATGTACTGGGTGGGGGTGGCTCCTGGCGTTTTCACTAGTGCTGGGAAATATGTGGGTATTAAGGCAAAGTACAAAGTTGTCAAAATATGGTGTAGTGAGCCCTTAGCCAGAGTGTCCCAGCCTGTTTCCCCTGGCCAGCTGAAGCTTTGCTCCTGATTACTATTTACCCCAGTGGCACTAGTGGATATATTTATTTTTCTGACCTTTTGTTTAGATTCATCTCTTCTGAGTAAATGAAGAAAGTGACTATGAAAGCACAGCATCTTTCTTCTGTTTCCATCAATGAGGAGAAATTCATAACCAGGTAAATTATTTAAAAATACCAAACTTTTAATGACCTTGGTGCTTTCTCTCAAGTTAGTCCATATTTATTCCATAATCTTCCCTTGTCAACAAGAGCACAGGAGCTGGAAGAAGGACCTCTCTTCCCACTTCATTTCCACCCCTCTTGGTGTTCCCATGGGAAGAAGCTACCTGTAAACTGCTCATAAGCTACCCCAGGGGGATTTCTCATGCTGCAGGAGGTATTTGTTCCTGAATCCTGATCCACTTCTGTGTGGCCTCAGCAGTGCTGTTGATTTCTCCCTGTTGGAGCAAGGGTGTCAGGGCCTTGCCTGGAGCACACAGGCAATAGAGACATCCCTGCCTTTCTCCTCAAGAGTTATTCCTTCTATAATGCTGCTAATTTGGGACACAGTGGCTTTGTGTCCAAGGTAATTAATCTGTGGGAGCTCCTGTACAGCTGGCATGCAAAAGCATTTGGAAATGCACCATATGAACCAGTGTCTCTGGGGCTGCCATATATATATGGCATATATTCTGCCATATACTTGCATGTTAAAGGGGTGAAATGTGGATCCTGGTCGAGACCTTTCTGCACGATAGGTCACGGTTTAAAGTTTCTTTGCCTTGCATGAAAAGAAATAAGTGTTTCCAGAATCACTGACATTCCATGTGCACTCAGGCTGGCTTCCAGTGCAGTTTCTAGACTATCACCCCTCATCTGTACCTTGAGTCTGCTGTTACATTGCTCCTCTTCCAGTCGTATCCTGCAAATCTTGCTGATGGGGCAAGCCTGCTGTTTGGGAATTGCACAATGCCTGGATCAAAAGGCTGACCAAAGCACTTGGGATTATTTGGCTGGCTGAACTGCTGCGTCTCTAGAATAACTGCCATAAATATTCATGGGTAAATGTGGAGGGCTTGGGGAAGAGGAGGGCACAGGTGAGTTCTCCCGGGTTAGTGTTCCAAGAGAGCAGGCTGGGCTCTGTTGTGGTTTACCACCAGGGCACCTGACCTTGCAGCTGCCTTTTATCCTGCTTTTGCTACTGAAGAAAGTGGTGAATCTGCAGTAAATGTTATATGAGTTGTTCTGCCAGTTACTTGGCTCAGGTTTCCATTAATGGCTGAGTTTGGCTGTTGTCAGGAAGCTGCTGTGAAGAACAGACTTGCAACACAACAGCTGCTGATTTTCTGGCGGCCAAACACTGCAGAGATGGCATCTGTCTCTAGGTTAGGGCAGTAGGAACACAAGTTACAGTAAAACAACTCCTGGAACTAAGCTGGACCACATCTTAGTCCTTTCTGGGGCCAAAAGAAGGAATATGTTTTCTTTTCTAATATCTACACTACATGAGGAGAAACAAGTCAGTGTGAGGTGCTGTTAAATCTCTCCCTCAGGGCTCTTCTAATGACTTGCGTGGTTAGTCACTGTTGGTTGCACTAATGCAAGACTGAAACCTGAAAGCTGTTCTTTTATGAACCTCTGTGGAAGGTAATGGCAAATTTTTCTAGGCAAGGCAAGAAACTGTGTGCCAATCTGGAGAGCTTGCTCTGAGAAACAGAATCTTAGCACGCCACTTACTGCCATTAGCCTTAGTGGTTTTATTTGCCTTTGCAGCCAGCATGGACTAAGCATAACCCAAGTCCTTATGCAGTCCCAGTCTGTTTTGAGGGAACTCACCTCCAGCTTCCTACCTGGAAAAAGCTGGTGAAGTAAGAGCTGTCAATAAAATGATTACCAAAGGTATTACACTGGGAGGTATAAGAAGACTTGAGTTTGAAGCCCCTCTCGAGCAGGATCAGCAGGTCTGTCACAACATCTGTCAGGCAAAACTTTCTGTCTCCTACTTGCACATTTATCTAGAATTGCATCTGGAGTTTGCCTGTCTGTGAGGCCAGGACGTGCTTAGTCTTGCTCACCTGTAGCCAGCAGGATTAGAACTGGGCTTATATCTGATCCATATCCAAGCCTATTCAAACTTGCCCTGTTGGTGGGATGACCTGAATACAATCCCTCACAGCTCACAAGACACAAAGAACCCGTAATGAGCTATTCCAACATGATGGAAAGAACGGGTTTTGCCACCTGTATTCCTAGGATCTGAGACCAGAGTGAGTTGAACTAAGTGCTGAAGTCACTGGTTTGGAGCCCAGCACTTTGTTGATAAAGCTACTTAAAAAGATATTTCTTTGTGTGGAAATGCATTAATGTAAAGGAAATTATTTGCACCCAGAGTGTTAGAAGGGGATGCAGTGAACCTTGTGGTGTTCAGTGGTGCAGCTCTTGTCCTCCTCTTACCTGCCAGGTAAAAGCCCAGTGGATCTTTTCCCTTCCCACCATGGGAGAAGGCTCACTGAGCAACACTGCTGTGTTTCAGTGGAGAAGGGAGGGATAGGTATGCCAGGGAAGGCTTTCCATGTGCACACTCCAAGTGCCCCTCTGTCCCAAGCACAGCACAGACAGGTTCACTGCCCTTCTGGCTGTCCCCACTCTCTTCCCTGTCCCTCTGGGGCAGCTCTTGGCTTAGAACTGGTGCAGCAGCCGTCATAGTGCTTCTGATGGTACGTGGGCCCCGAACAGCTTCGGCAGCTCTGCGGGGAGCTTGCGGTGCAGAGAGTTGCTCATACGAGTCAGAACGTGGCAATAACAGGCACTGCTGGGAGACAGTCTGGGTGTTTTCACTCCCCACTGCGAGGCAGGACACGAAACCATTGGGACTGTCAGGCATCTGAGGTGCTTCAGGAGATCCCTAAGGCAGAATCTGTACACTTGCATGCGCTTGTTCCCCAGGCCTGATTACCTCTGGTGCTGGAAATTGCTCGCTTGAGTTACAGTCTCAGTAATCTTCAAGTGGTGTAGGGAAGAGCGTTTCATTCCTGATGGCCCTGAAGTCCATTTCACTTCATTCTGTTGTTTCTCAGCCCTCCTCAGCCTGAGCTGCAGCTGGTCTTTTGTCTCCGTGGCCCCTTGCTTGTTGGCAGAGACCCTCTTCATTTCCACCCGTTTTTCTCTGAGCAAAGGCTTGGTGCAACCATGCAGAAGGAAACAGAAATGCTAGGCATACTGTACATATTGGGAAATAAGAAGAGTACCTGCAGAAATATGAAAACCCAGTGTAAACCATCATGCAGGGGAAACAAACTGCAGCCTAGTTAAAATTACCTGCAACAGTGATAAATGGTGGTGTTATTCCTGTTTGCTTCCTTCTCTTGCCTATTAACAGAGGTCCAAAGTACAAACTATTCTGGGGCAGTGTTATTAACATCACATCAGACTGTGACTAATTAACTTCCTGTTCAGAGAAGCAACTTATGATCAGTCCAGTAACCTGACAAAATTTTAGTCCCAGAAAAAGGTGTATTGATCATTAACAAACCTCTGCAAGGATGCAGTGGGTAGCACAGATATGACACACAGCACCTGCTTTTTACAGTGACAGACATGTTAAAAATTATAATTCTTTGTCATCTTTATTCTAGAGAGCAGCTCAGTTCTCTTCTGAAGAATTATAACTCTTACTATTCGGATCAAGAGAATCTACAACTGACATATAAGCAGGTAATGATTTAGGTGAGAGAAACTCCCACCAATCTGGAGATACCTGTCTCTGCTCTCTTCCCCTCACAGCGCTGGACTCCAGCACTTGCTGTGGTGTTTTTACTACATGACATGTTCCATCTGATATAATAAATCAGAACAGGTTTCCTAGACTGCAGTTTTGGATGTCTTGGAAACACCTGAAATTGAGGTTGCACGGCCTCTCTAAGTAACCTGTTCCAGAGCTGTGTCAGCCTCAGTAGTTTCATTGTATTCCCGTTACTTTGAGGAGAAATCAATTATGACTTGATTGTTTTTTACTGAGTTGTTATGTAGCACTCCTTATTCTTTGGGTTTTTTCTCCAGCGAGAAGGAAACAAACCATTTATTGAAGGAATCCTGTCAATATTTTGGGGAGTGCGACATCCTATCCGATTAAAAATTCAGGATGAGAAGCTGATACCCTCTTTTGTAACCCTGAAGTCAACAGAGAGCGTGGGCTTGTTCCCTAGTAAAAGGTAATGTATGACCTTTCCCGAGGAGGAGGCAGGCTCATGTGGGTGGCTTCAATGGATACGCTGGCTGTGATTCCCAGGTGCCCCAAAGGCTGTGGTGGCTGCTTGCAGAGCAGAGCTCTGTGGCTGCTGTGGCCTTTCCACAGCTTCTGCTGGGCAGAAAGGTGTGGGTTTTGTAGCATCTTTGCCTGGCTCTCAGGAGCTCTCAGGAGCTGCAGGAGGCTGCTCTTGTTCAGGGGAAGTGACTATACCCATGCAAAGACTGGGGAATCGATGTGTATAAAGAAACCCCAAACAAGCTCCACATGTATCTGTGGACACCTGCTATTGGGAGCCCCTGAGAGGTCTCGTGTTGGTGTACACACCATGGCATGAAGCCAAAAGCTGGTAGGTAAGTGCTGAGGGATTGTCAGTTCCAGGTTACCTTCCCAGGTGCTTCAGGCCTGGAATCATTGCTGTCCAGGTGAAGTTCACACCAGGGAATGAATACTGGCTTTGTGCAAAACCCAGTGCAAAAAGCCCTGTTCAAATGCCCCCAAACCAGCTCTCCAGGCTCTGCCAATGATGTTTTATATCCCAGTGTGTTGTGCTCAACAGTGCAGGTTCTCAGTGTACTTTTCCTTTGTTTTGAACACTATTTCCCCAGCCTTGGTTGGTGCATTTGAGCTGAAGCTCAGTCACGTGCAATACGGAGGCAAAGCCAGTGTTCACCCTGAATGACTCCCTGATAAATTGTGCATTGCAGAGCTTCTTTTCCTAATTACCCATTGCCTTAGATTGCTTGTGGTACGTGTTGGAACTGTGGATTTAATTCTGCCATGCTTGCAGCTGGGGAGCTCCAGTCAAGGCAGGGACAGGCTTCCTGCCTGTCTCTGGCTGTTGGAATTGAGGGATGCAACCTGACAGGTGCTGTGTTCACCCTGGCCAGGTGTGCTGCTGTGGGGGGGTGTGCCCTGCAGGACAGGGGCCAGTCTGGCCACTGAGGTCCTGCTTTGCCTCTTAGTGCTTCTGGCTGGTGGAGATGTGAGTCTTAAAGTAAACATTAACTCGTGATCCAGAGACAGGGGGCTGCCCTGACATGCTTTAAGGTATGCAGAGCAGCTGGGCTGTCTGATCTTAAAGGAGCTTGGTAAATGTGTGGAACACCACCGAGGTCGCTGTTTGGTGTGTTCGTGGGACTTAGCTGAATATTCTTTGGAATACAGAGAGAGAGGAAGAGAGTTTTTAATACTGTCTTAGAAATTGGTTTATTCGCAGTCAGAGCAGTAACTGGCTGAAGGCTTTCTGCTGAAGAGTTCTGGCAATGAACTATGGAAATATTGACATGAAGAAAGGTAGATTTTCTACCAGGCTGCGTGGAATTCCTTGCTCGTGTACAGAACTGGGTAGCATGAGGGGCTGATGGCAATTTAATCTTCCATGTCCCCATCCGTGTAGCAGACGTGTTGCGTGACTATTAAAACCACAATACATGTTTTCTGTGTGCCTGCCTGGTACTTTGTTGTGATTAATCCAGAATGTTGCTGTAAAATAGATACATAATTACTGCAAAGTATTTAATGGACATAATTTCTCTGTTCAACAAGCTCTGGATAGGCCTGTGATACAGTTAGGAGCCCTTGTCATACCATGCTTTAATAACTGGTTGTATTTTTACTTAAATTACCCTGCTGAAGTCTGTAATTGTGTTCTGTAAAGTTCTGAGCAGGGGCAGGAGTGCATTACTTGAAGCCTGGCCACAGGATAAACTGAAATCACTGCGTTAATGAGGAGTAATAAATGTTTGGTCTTTCAGGGGAATGACCCGCTGGGGAGAGTTTGATGACCTACATCACATAAGTGGGGAGACGCTCAAGTCTTCTGAGGAACAGCCAGACCTCGAGCCAAGTTAGTGCCAGTGCTCTTCTGTTCTCACAAATTGCTGTGTTCTGTGGCTGTGCAAAATGAATTTCACCCACCAGGCCTTCCCTGGCTGTGAGGGGGAGTCTTTATGCCCCGTGTGGTGGGTGCTGCAAGCTGGGGGACACTGACCTCGAGCTGGTTAGGGCCAGCACTGCGCAGGTGACTCAGTGAACAGCCACTGCTAAGGGGCTGTGCTTTCACCCGTGACATCATGCCCGAGGCAACCAAAGGGCAAACTGTGGCCACTGCATGTGCCTAAGCCTTGCTCCTCTCCTCCTGCCCCCTCCCCAGAAAGTTAATAAAAAAAAATCAAGAGGTCCATCAAGAGCTTCCTCGCTCTGGGGGTGCTGGCAGGGAGAGGGGAGCAGCTGCACACGGTGCTGACGTGCTTTTGTTCTGCCCAGGTTATCTGTGCTCTGAAAGCCACACGCTGAAGTGCCGGGCTGAGCAGGAGCAGCACGACTGTGCCACCCTGCCCCGGACCAGCAGCGATGCCACCGCCGTGCGCAAGAGGACCAAGGTCCCCACGGCAGCCGGGGCAGAGCGGGGGACTCACAGGTTCTCCATCAATGGCCACTTCTACAACCACGAGGTAGGGGTGCCTGGGCTTGGCTCCGTCACCTGAGGTGGGCCCTGGGGCAGGGAGGCCTGTCTGGTGTGTGCTGCCTCACGTGGCTGGTTCTGTTCCCAGACGTCAGTTTTCACTCCGGCTTTTGGATCGGAAACCAAGATCAGAACCAACAGCCACATGAGAACCAGACACGTGATAGAACAGCTGCTTCGCAAGTTTAAGGTGAGTCTGGCAGGAGCAGGTGTGGCCGTGCTAAAGGCAGGGGGTGGCCGGGAGGGGACACTGCATGAAATGGAATGGTAAAAATCCCGCGTGGGGGTTGAGTTTGTTTTGTCACTGTTCCGTGGCACTTGGAGGCCACAAAGGTTAGACTGGGTGCGTGGTGCACGGGGGAACTGCAGACCCCCTTCCCTGCACCTCCATCGTTCCTGGGGCAGGGAAGGGCTGGTCACTGCCCGTGGCAGCGCTGCCCTCCAGCACACAGCCCCGGGAGCTGCGGTTTGCTCCAGGGGGAATTCCATCCCCACTCTGGGATGTTAGACCCCCCAGGCACCTGGAGAGGTCCAGAAAGGCAGAGTTCACAGTACTGCTCGAGCTCAGTGCCACACTGTCCGTAACTACTTTGGGTTTTTCCCTTGGAGTTACCTTGGAACCATCTTCCAACGGTATGATTATACCCAGTCAGAAATAGCTTTCCCATTAGTGCTGTGTATTTCTCCAATATCTTTCCTCTACATGGCTGCTTACTGCACAATTTTTACTTTATTTGTCTGAAACTTCCCACTGAAGCTGTCTAGAGACTTAGCTATTGCAGAATTGCTTCATGCAGTTAGTGGGAGTGTAATAGTGAAAGGAAACCTTGACTTCTGGGAACAGTAAGGAATGGACTTACAGACTGGGGTGTGAAGTTTTGGAGGAGTTGCAGAGTAAGTGTTCAAAAGCTCTGCTGTTTGCTCACTGTGCCTGTGGGGCAAGTTGGGTCGGAAGGGATCACAGGGTTCTTCCCTGAAGAAGATACACAAGATACATGGAAAGAAAGCTGTATGAAGTAGCTGAGGATGCTCCAAGGAAATCGGGCAGGAATGATCTGGGGTTGTCTAAGTGTGTCAGTGATTTGGGCAATATGGAAAGGTAAGGACTGGGGTTGGCAGGAGGACAGTGGCCATGGCAGCATAGTTTTCTGTCTTGTCCAAATCCTGCATCTTTAAACTCTTCCACAGACAGGATGCCTGTCTCACTTTGATCCAAATCTGAGCTGAGAGGGAAGTGCTGGGAAGGTCTGTGAGTCTGAATGGCTTTTTTTGTTGTTTCACAGATAGAAAACAGCCCCCATGAATTTGCACTTTACATTATCCACGCATCTGGAGGTAAGCCAGGCACTGTTGCCTGATTATTTCATCTCTGTGTATGTGTATGGGATGTGTACCTTTGAGTGACAGGGTTCATCCCAGCCATCTGTCCTCATTTGGGCAGTGTGGGTGTGGTGTGGCATTTTGGCCTCTCCAGAGAGCCCTCAGAGATGTGTCTCCTCTGGAGAGGGAAAGCTGAGTAATTGTGTTGTGGGCCCTTTCAGCTGGCAGTTTTGCTTTGCAGAGGCAAAGTGGTCATTTTTCAGTGGGAAGTGCTTACTTCCACAACAGTTTACTCTAAGTTCTTCAGGAACAAGGAGATTGGATGTTTATTAAAGGGAATGCCTGAAAGAGTGGAAGGGAACTGAGGAGGAATGTGCCTGAAATGGCACACTCTTAGGGGCCTGTTAGGTATCTGGTAATTGCAGAGCAGTCAGATATGGGCCCTGTGTCAAGGAAAAGGTTGCTGAATGCAGGAGATGCGTAGAGGCCCTGTGGTGTGTTCCGTGGGTCATGGCATTCCTTATAAACCCCAGAAAAGAAGCAGTTGAGGAGTGGAGACGTCCCCTTGCTGCACAGGCTGCTGCAGGGGCCCTCGGAGAAGGTTGCCAAGTTCTTTCTCATGGATGGGCATGTAGAAGAGATCAGCAGTGACGTGAGTATATCGTCAGTTCTGATAGTTCATGGAATTGTCTCCGTTACCATGAGCAGTGGTGCATTTCTTGTCTTCTCCCTGTTAGGTTGCTCAATACATTCCATTTCATATTCCCTTTTTGGAATCAATCCTGCATAGAATCAATGAAGAGGAGGAGCAGGAGATCCAACAGACGAGGGCAAGGTAAATGGAAGTAAAATGAGGGGGGTCGCTGAGTCCAGGGGAATCTGTGCAGTTACGGGCTGGCTGATGAGGGGAACACATGGATGTAGCAGTGTGCAGGTACATCACTGCTGGGACTGCTGGAGAGATGGCTGGGATTTATAATCCTTTCCCTAGCCTGTATACCCACTCTTCTGTTTCTTTTGTTTCCTGAGCCTTTGACTGTACAAGCCTCAGCTTGCACTTGCTGCTGTGTATTCCACAGGAAGGAATAAATGCACTGTGGTCCTGTTTAGGTGCTGTAGCATTTAAGCCACATCAGTGTAAAATGTCCCTCTAAAACTTGTGGTAGATGGCAGGAATTCTGTGGCAGTAGTTCAAAATGCACAACAGGGACAAGCCAGAGGGGCTGCTGTGTTTGTCAGCAACTCCATCCTGAGGCCAACAGCAGTGAGAGGCTACAGCAGCCATAGATCTCTTACTGGCTGATGGGCTGATAATCATAGTGAATCAAAGTGTCCAGGAAACGTATAAAAATACAATAAATGGCACCTGCCATTTTCTAGTGGGAAACCTGTCGTTGCCATTTGACCAGCTCATTAGAACTTGGGCTGAATCTTTGCAGGATCCTGTTACTTAAATGCTTCGTCCCTCTCCATCTCAGGTACCTAAAAGAGAAGCACCTGATACGGCAGCACCTTCGCAGTCGAACTGTGAGAAAAACAGAGACCACGGTTTGATGGGAGAGGCCCCTTGGGAACACCCCGGGGGTGTGGAAGGGCAGGGGCTGTGCTGCCTGGGGGCCGGGACTGAGGAGCACTTGGGCTCAGGGCGTGCAGAGGGAGGGAGTGTCTCCTGGTCGCCGAACAGCTGGCACTGCCCCCACTCCTGCGGCGCTGCGACGCGGGCTGGACGCACGCAAGGAGATGCACTGCATCCCCCAGACAACAGATGCTGAATCTGGCTTGGAGCCTGGGGGAAGATATCCCCTGAAGAGCCCAAGGCTTTCCACCCTGCTGATGTGCAACTCGTTACCAAGAGGGAAATATTGCCATAACCAGTGTGTTAATAGAAAATATGCAAATTAAGTATATGGCTATCCATCTATTAGAGAAATACTGAATTATACTAGCAGAAAGCTTTTCAGTACAGCCAGGTGGCAGAAGGTGTTGATGTATTTAAGACTGCAGGTAGGATTTTCACTTAACTTATAAAATATCCGTGCAAGACACCTGAAATTCCACTGGCTTCAGGCTGGTGGATGCTGAACCTGCTTAAGCTTTGAGCTACTGTTAGAAAAACATCACTGGAAGCCTCCCATGTACAAGCTGCTCAGCTCCTAACCACGAGAGGGAGTTTATCCCTGAAATACCTTGTGAACTGCAAAGGAAGAGCTGTCCCAAAACACTGCTGGGTCCTGGAAGGCATCTCAGTGTTTTTTGCCGTCAAAGTAAATGATTCCGTGGTCCTTCCAGTGTTTTAGGTTTGAAAGGGAACGGAGAAGTGCCCAGTGAGAGACTGAATGTCACAGCCATGGCGGGCTGGGCTCGTGGCCTCCCCATGGGGGCAGTTTGGGTCCAGCCCAGCTGTTTTCACCTGGTGTCTGTGACCTTACCTCAGCTGCCTTGGCCTGGTGCAGGTAACAAACACTGTGAGGGAGGAGGCGTGTTGTCTGCAAATCATGTGGAATAAATCAAATTATAAAACTTTCTGTTGCCTGAGATCGCATTACTGGGACATGAATTCAAAAAATGAAGGTCAGTGTGCTTGCTGGAAATTGCTCAGGCTGGGGCAAGTGGGTACAGTTTATAATCCTGCCTAGGAAAGTGATTAGGGGCAAGGGAGTACAGAGGGGAGAAATAAAATTAATTCAGCAGTTAAGATGTAGGGATTAAATAATAGCTGCCTTAGAGCTGCAAATAAAATTTCCTTGAAGCAGCAGAGTATGTACCTAAGTAGAAATGTTGGAATATTTAATATTCATAGTTTCTTGCACAGCCCATAAGGAAAAGAGTGTTTCCAAGCAGGTTCTCCAACCCTCTGTGCGTGTCCGCGCGTCCTAAAATGAGCTATTTTTGCCACCTTCTGATGTTCAAGAGTTGGATCCTGTTTATTTCCCTTCTCCTGCTGAATGGGGACTGCAATCTGCTGGAAGACAACTCTGGAAGATGGCACAGAGCAGGTGCAGTCGGCTGGCATTTTAGGGTGAGTGAAGTCAGACTGTGACTGCTGTGGGGTTGGTTCTTTGTGAGTGCCGTGCTGTCTAAATGAACCATTTCTGACAAATACAGGAGCCGGGGAAGAATTTATTCCAGAGTACTGTGGGACATTCAGGGTAACACAGCAAGGGCACACAGGTGATGAAGGAAGCGGGGTCGCTTTTGTGTTTGGACCCGACGACACTAATCACAGAGACAGTCCTTAGACTCTGTGTCTTACCTGAGTTTGCACATGCCCTGCTGAGCAGGTGTTTCAGCAGTCCCTGTCCTGTCCTCTTTGTGACATTTTATTTACTTTTTATCTCTCTCACCTTATTTAGGATGCCAGAGATAATATTTGTCTCTGTTTAATGGCAGCTTTACGACACCCCCAAGCAACCCACGCTGGTGAGTTTACATGCTGTAGTTCAAGGCCAGTGTTATAAAAATGCAAAAATAATTATTCAGTGATTAATTTAGAAGTGGCTACAGGCAGATTTTTCTTAATTTGATCTCATTTGCACTTACACTTTATAAGCTTAAGATTTAAAATGGCTTTATTTTGATCTGTGAGTACTTGGGATAATAACATTGCATACGAGGAGGTGGGGGCCCCAGTCAAACCCTGAACTTCCATCACTTAACTTATTGCTTTGGTGGATTTCCTGAAAGGCATGCAGCCTCCCTCTGGACTAAACCTGGCTTTCAGGCCCTTGGTTTGGTTTAAATGCTCCCTGTGCAGTCTGTGTCACGTCCTGTCATCCAGCGAGGACCTTCCCCTCTGCTGTGCAGCTCCTTATGCTGACAGCATTTTCTCACTCCTTTTGATAAGTTCTGGACCCTGGGAAAAGAGGAAAATCACCGTGAGCAATCGGGCCAGGAAGGGTGAGGGATGTGTTTGTGACACGTTCAGCGAGGTGGCAGCAGCAGGTCCTGTGCCGTCAGCTCGGCAGGGTGGGCACTGCACGGTGTGCAGGGCACAAGAACACTGATCGCTGGGCACTGCACACCGTGCTTTGGCTGCTCGGCTCAGGCGGCCTTAGACTGGCTGTTTGTTGGCAAAGTACTGAAATAGAGTTCTGGTAGGAAGAGTCAGTGGAATCCTGGGTGGGTGTGCTGCTGGGGTGCACCCAGAGTGGGATACTTTTTATTAGTAAAAGAAAATGGTCTGTATTTTGTCATTTAAGGCAAAGACTTGGGGAAAGAGAGAACAAGGCTTAAGGGTCAAGGATGGTTTGTTAAAGTTCAGTTAAAGAATATAGCAAAGAGAGGGAGATGAGAAGTAAGGAAAAGCAAATTTACTGGAGAGGGAAGAGGAGCCAGAGCCGCTCTGGGGTATGAAGTTGGGAAGGCAAGAGGGAGACAGAGGCAGGGAGATGAAGAGGGGAAATGCTTGGAACTGAACCCCTGAGTGTGCCCTTTGTGTCCCACTGCAGAGGAAGCTCGGCCGGCAGGAGAAGCGGTACCTCTGTAAGGAAACAGGCCTCGGGGGTGTCCTGAGCGCAACACCGCTCCCGCATGGCAGCGAAGGCGGCCGTGACGGAGCCCAGCTGCGCCGGGCTGATCTGGGGCTTGTACTGCAGCAGGGTGATGAGCATCCTGCAGGAGAGCAGAGCTCTGGCACCGGGAGGGCAGCAGGGGCTCACGGAGCTCCCCTCCACCCTCCACTCCAACACGCTGCCCTCCCATGGCTTTCCATCCTTATTCGCCCCCCAGACACGCGTTTCTGGCCGGGGGCAGAGCAGCGCCCCTGTTCCCCAGTGCAGGGGAACATCAGTGCCCAGTCTGGAGTGTTCCAAAGGAGAAGGCGGGACAGTGGGCAAGGGGGAGCAGCAAACCAGCACGTCTTACTCCTGCTTCCTGTGCTGTAACTTCTCCTCCTCCGTGGTGCACAGGTCTGCGTGGAAAGCAAAGAGCCCTGGGGTCAATGCCAAGGGCACGTAACTCTCATCCATCTCCAGCTTGCCAATGCACGGCCTCCTGAAGGCGTAGGAGCCGCTGCAGCAGCGGCACACCCCGGGGTTTATGGGGTCAGCCGCGTGTCTCCGGCAGATTTCACCAAGCACCAGATCCAGCTGCACCAGCAGGAGGGAAAAAAGCAGCGTTAGGTTACTTCTTCATTTTTAAAACCCCTGAAATGCACAGTGCTCACAGCGAAGGTGGGAAAACATGGAGTTTAAATTAAACCTGGTTTGTAGGATAGAGAACACTTAATATTTGTACTTAATGCTGACTTCTGTCAGTGTAGAACACGCTTAGATTTTTGCAGATGGATGTTTATATGCAGTTTCAGGGACTGGCAGCAGAATTTCTGGCAGTTTCAACAAAAAGCGGGACCCGATAGCAAAGGAAAGCCCTCACATGTTCCTCGGCACAAGGCAGCAGCTTGTCCTGGCCCAGCTGGCAGCATTTGGAGCCGATGGCTGTCATTTCCCTGGTGAATTTGATCAGCTCCGCAGAGGTCAGCTGAGGCATTTTCTTGGTGAAACTCATGAGGAGCCTGAAACGACAGATGTTGTGATATTGGTGTTTTTGTTTCACCAGGCAGCAGCGAGCAGCCTCTGCCTTCCCTGTGGAATGCTCCAGCCAAGCCCCATGGGACACTGCTTAGCATGAGGGCAGGACTGAGTCTGGTGTTTCTAAGCCCAGGTAGGCAGGTGTCAGAATGTTTGTGTGAAGCCAAATGTTCCAGCAGTGCCTTTAGCCTGGCCTGTGTGACCTGTGTGGCATTCCCCCAGCCCAGACTGCGCCCAGCAGGAGCAGGGTGAGGAAGCACAAGAAAAAGCAATACTCGTTTTGGAAATAGTAATCTCCTTTCTCCTTGTAAATGTCACAGCTTGTCCTCATGACGCTCTCTGTTTCATAAATATGTGTCCTCAGTTCTTCCTCCTGAAAGAAAGAAGTGAATTTGAGGAGGGGGAATGCAGAGTGTCCTGAGTATCCTGAGCTGCCTCTGGCCTGATGTGGATGCCCTGGTTTTGATGCCAGGTCTGCCTGAAACCCCTGTAAGCTGCCTGAATGTGGTAGAATGTTCCCCTCCATCCCCCGTGCCCTGTTCAACCCTGTGTCACTGCTGAAAGGCTGGGTCTGAGGCACAGGGCAGCTCCTGACTTGAGGTATTACAAAGCAATAATCATAAGCACCTTTTACATTTGAGAGAGGGAACTGGCCCCACTTGGGCACAGAGGTGTTATCTCCATCCATGTGCCCCCACCTCCATCTACCCGTGTTAAACTGCCTCACAGCTGAAGATTGCACGGGCTCTGTGATGCTTTTTCCCTTTGCAAATCAGTCGGGCTTTGCAGCATTTGCTGGGATCGTTACAGGAGCTGTCACTCCGCAGCTGGAGCAGGGACATTGGCTTTTTAGTGCTGGGGGGGACACCGCTGACCCTCTCCATGTGCTGTGGGAGCCCGAGGGCTCACCAGCACCCACCCCTCTGCTGAGGCAGCCGCCGGGAGCCCCGGGCCTGCAGCACTCCTGCAGCAGGTCCTCGTAGCCTTGGCCAATCCTTAAAAGCATCTGCGCAGAAAACTCCGGGTGTCTCCTGGAGTATTCGTAGAGAAACCTGCAAGGTGAGGGGGATCAGGAATTAGGGAGAAGCCAAAACAACTGCAAACAACTGGAGGTGGGAAGGACAGCGGGAGGACCTCGGGTGGGTTTGTCTGGTGGTGCAACAGGGCGAGTTTCCCAGAGGAAGCCCCGTGTTACCTGGCTAAGAGCAAGTCTTTTTCCTGGGCAAAACGTTCGCATATTCCTTTGTCTTCGATGAACTCCCTGACGTGGGGGGACAAGTCCTTAGGCTTGTCGTCGTTCTCCGCGGTGACGATGCACGCGCTCCTCTGTAGCAGGGGCTGTTCACAGCACTGCTGGATCTTGCTGGACAGGACGTGCTGGTTGGCGCACACGTAGCGCAGGATCTCTTCCTGCGAACACAAAGCAGAGGGGAGTCTGGCAATCCAAACCCAGCAAGGAGGAAAGCATCCCGTTTCCACGGCCACCCGCGTGAGGAGGGGCTTTACCCTGCGCCGCATGCAGCCCAGCGCGTCCCCACGGCAGCAGTCCTTGTGCATGTCCCCCACGGCCACCACCAGCTCCTCAACTGTGGCAAAGGCGGCCCGCGGGAACTTCTGGCTTATCTGGGCCAGCTTCCTGCAAGGAAGGAAGGTAGTTGCTGTTTGTATTCACGGTGCTTGAGCTGTGCTAGCTGTCGTCGTTTTTGTGTGGAGAGGTTGTCTATGATCACAGACTTTGGCGTTAGATTTTGGGATCTCGGGGCAGTTTGTAAGGAAATGGTGATGCTGCCACCCACAAATCTGAACTTCTACTCTGTGTTTCTTGGTAGATGCTACCAGTGACCCGCAAGGCAGGGCTGGTACTCAAAGCGGCCGTGGAGCCACTCACAGCTTTATTTCAAAGCAGTAATAAACATGGGGAAGACTCACAGAGCCTTTAAGGTCCTTTCTCCAAACTTCTTCAGGATTCCACAGGTGTGTTCCTGCCTCAGGGCATCTTCTTGTATCGGCTTCACCACCTTCGGTGCCTGGCAGAGAGAAGGTGCAGCCACAGAAGTGGAAGAAAATGAAACTGAAACTACAACAGTGACAGGTTTTAATTTCTATAAATTTTCTAATTGGGAGAGAAAAATGCTGTACAAGCTGCAAGATGTAACTGTTGCACTTGCTGTTGTCACCAGCATTCCTCAAGTGCCATGTGAAGAGAAAGCAGACAGTAGTTCAGTGCTTTTAATAACCTCAAACTCTGACGGAGTACCTGTCTCTGGAAGCATTCCTCCAGGTGACGGGAGGGGCCCGCAGCACTTCCACAGCAGTTCCTCATCATCTCCTCATAGCGGGGAGCCACCGAGAGGATTGTGGGGGCATAGAGGAAGGGATGTCTTCTGGAAACTTCATAGATAAAACTGAAACCAGGGAAAGACACCTTTAGTCTCAGAGTAAGCTGATAGCAAAATTATAAAAGGAATAGAGTTTTATATAAAAGCTACTGAAGTTCCTGGTGTCCTGACGTCACAGACAGCTGCACGGTGTGATGTTTGTCTTGGAAAATTCGGATGGGGCCAGTGTTTTTCTGGAAACTGAACTCTCAAATCCTGCCAGTTCTGTCTTAGAGGCAGCACAACCCCTGCTTGGCTTTTAAGGACTGAAGGGAGGCCCTTGGTTTCAGGCGAGTCCTTTATATAGAACACAATAAACCAGGCCAGACTGATTGTCACCGGGAGCTACAGTCAAAGCAGGAGGTGGCAGAACATGCTTTACAGAAAAGCGATTACAACTGGTGGAATTATCCAGATAATTCTCATCAGGAAGAAAAATCAGTATGAGAGAGGCTGAACTTAGTGGTTGCCGCTGCGTTTGCTGCCTCCAGCCCACAGCTGTCCCATCCAGGCAGCCAAGCTGTGATTTATTACTCACTATCCCGTCGGTGGCTGCTGATGCTGAGATGGGTTTCTGCAGGCAGCCTCGGCATCTGGCCCCTCCAGAGGAGAACTGAACCCTCGCGAGGAGTTTTTTAGGGAGAGGAAGCAGTCGTTTCTCTCGGGATCCTTTTTAGCACAGCAGGCTGCAGACTGGGGAAGGTTTTCCTCCTGGCATATTGTGTCGAGGAAAATCCTGTCCTGTGAGAAATTACAAGGTCAGTTTACCGAGGGGGGAAGGCGAGTCCGTGAGCCAAAGGTGCACGTGCAGGGAGGTCACGGCTCTCAGGAACGGATCCGTGCCTCTGGGAAAACTCGTGCCAGGGCTCTGGCGTGACGAGTCACCCCTGGAAGGCACAGCTGAGCTTACCAGAGGCTTCAGGCAGTCGGGGGTGTCGCTGGCCACCGCCGCACACCTCCTGGCCAGGGCTGTGACCCCCTCGGCCATTGCGGCCGCGCTGCCGAACGTCCCTCCTGGCACGTACTGGGCAAAGAGGACGAGGGCACTGCGGGGGGAACAGGCAGCGTGAGACTGGTCCTGGCCCTTCAGCACTGCTGACAGAGCTTTGGGCTGGGAGGCAGGCAGAGGATTTGTGCCACCCGGGGCCAGCGTGGGACTCGCCACGCTCGCTCCCGGTGACACGCGGGTGTGCAGCGGCAGCAAGTTTGCTTCACCCAGACTTACATGGCTTTAAAGTTGTGCTCCTGCAGCTGGGAAAAACGTTGGCCAATGGTTTTTAACTCTGCAAAACAAGGTCATTTGAATAAGTGTTTGCTGAATGCTACATCAAATACCTTTTTTTTTTTTTTTGTAGCTTCATTGTTGCTAGGCAGGGAAAATTTCCCTCCCTCTTAGTTCTCCCTGTTCTGCACACTACAGAGATTCTGGAGGGATTGAGAAGCAATACACCTGAGGCTGACCACACCACGTTTATCCAGGTACATTTTTGCTGTAGCCCTTTGTCCTGTAAGAAAATACCCATGTAGAAGTGTGGCCAAGGGAGCCGAATCCAGCCAGCAGTGCTAAACAAAAACTAGAGCAATGATGGGAGAGATGTCCTTACCTGCGTCCCCAGAGGTTCTAGGAAGGCCTTTGGTTACTGTAAGGCTCACCAGTAAAATAACATAAATGATTGTCCTCCAGTCCATCCTGTCAGATTTTGGCAGGGGCCTGGGGTCAGTTTGCTTCACTGTGGAAGGCAGAAAGAATTAAGGGGAAGGAGTTATTTATACTTTCCCAGACGATTCCTGGTTAATCAAAACCCTTTTACTGCGAGATTTCACATCAGTCCTTTGGGAAGGCTCCCACAATAATTAGACATGCCATTATTTGCTCAGGATGATGAACTGACCACCTTGTTGCAGAGGAAGGACCTTGAGGATTTTTCCCCCCCTGAAATTTAGGCAAATACACATTTTCTACTTATCACACCTCACACAAGAAGTTAAACACTCTGAGCTTTTTATTGTGCACACTGACCTCTGCTTACAAATTGCTCAAAGGTGATTGCTGTGCAGAAAATTACCCTGGAACACATTAATGACTGGAAAATCCCGAGTTCAGCTGTTATCCTGGTGTTTCTGCACCTCTCCTTGCTGTACAAGCTCTCTCCTGCTCCCAGCTCCGAAGGAGTCATGGGGAAAGGCTGAATGGTGTATCCCCACACACAACATTTTTGCAGCATTGATAATTAGCATCAAAATGTCTGTGAAACTTGGGACAAAATCAACTCCAGAACTGTAGGATGTAGGGGAAAGTTCCAATTAATACAGGTATTTTACTGATTTTTTTTTCTTTTTTAAAAAAGTATGGTGTAAGCATCAGCAAGATAAAAACCCAAGTTTTTGGAGCTACAATGGCTGTGGAGAGCTGCAGTTATTGGTAACACAGAGGTAGCTGGGCAAGGACTGTATTTCCACGTCTGTGATCATCCCAGAATCCCAGACTGGTTTGGGTGGGAAGGGACCCTAAAGCCCATCTCATCCCCCCCGCCTGCCATGGGCAGGGACACCTTTCACCAGCCCAGGTAGCTCCAAGCCTTGTCCAGCCTGGCCTCGGACACTTGCAGGGATGGGGAGCCATCTGAGTCCATGATATTCACTGTCTCCTGTGCCCCTTTCCACTCGCAGCAGGATGGGTACCTGCTTTTCACTTTCCTGGGAAAACCCTTGGCACTCTTGGGTTGGTGGCTGGGCTGTGTGCAGGGAACACTCATTTGCAGGAGGGAAACACGGAGTGTTTAACTGGAAAGGAGTGGGATCATTTGCAGGAGAGGTTCTTCCACTTTCCATGCTCAGTGCAAGGAATGCCCTCCTGGAGGCTCTGGAACAAAGCAGTTATTGCCCCTAAGAGGGAGGAAGGAACTAAGAATTGCCCCTGGGAGGTTCTGGGTGTTGGGAGGGGGATCCGCAGCCCAATTTCGGGTGTGAGAGCCTTAAAGGAGAGCTGTTTGCGAGGCTGCTGCACGCGTGGGTGGTACCAGCACAAGTGCCTTGGCTGGGCGGCTGATGGTGAGGGCACCAGGTGAGCCTGCAGCCCCTGGAGCAGCCCAGGCAGAAAGGGCTCCGTGTGACCCCTGCCCCGGCCCCTGCGAGCAGGGCTCTGCCCTTATCTCTGCCCCGTCCCCAGGGCCGCCCGCGCTGGGGATGGGGCAGAGTCCAGAGGTGGCCGCCAGCCCGTCCTTGGCCGCTTGGCCCCGGCGTGCGAGGGTCTGGCCCAGGCTGGCCCAGCACTTCGGTCCCCGGGCTGGGCCGAGCCCGGGGCCGCAGCGACCTGCAGGTCAGCATGGGCTCTGCCTGCCCAGGGCAGCACCTGCGCCAGGGCAGGTCCCCCCT
>VWZF01005624.1:0-43492 GCA_013396755.1 Sclerurus mexicanus
CCAACCCATTCCATGGTTCTATATCTTCGTGACCAGTCCTGAAAGCAGCAGCAGCACTTGTGGAACACCAGAGTTTACCAGGATACCTCTGGAATGTGGCCATGACACCCCAATCCCCCTCCCTTGTCCTTTCAAACTGTGTGTCCCTTCAAATCTTGGCCCTGCAGGTGCCAGAGGTCCCGTGTCCTCCCTGTCCACAGCCAGGTGTGCCAGTCCCCTGGCACCCAAGGGGGAAGGAGGTGGCAAATCATGCCCTGATTGTCCTCACAAAATGGGGAGGAGGCACTGAAGGGGAAGAATTCGAGTCAGGGCTCTGATTTCCCAGGGCAGAGCTGCAGAGCCCATGGCACAGACATCCCTGGCCACACTGGCCACTGCGAGAAGGGGAAATTAGAGGGCAAAGGGGAAAAGGTTATAGGATGCCTTCAGGACCAAGAGCTGGAGGAACTACCTGAGATGGGGAAAGGTATTTCTGCCTTAGGTATGAAGACTTTCAGGAAGCCCACAGACAGGAAAGCCCTTCCAGGGGGAGCTGGGGGGGCTCAGCCTGGAGAAAAGGAGGCTCAGGGGGGACCTTCTGGCTCTGCAACTCCCTGATGGATCCAGGGGAGGGTTGGGATCTGCTCCCAGGGAACAGGGACAGGAGCAGAGGGAACGGGCTCAGGCTGGGCCAGGGCAGGGGCAGGGGGGACATGGGGAGGAATTCCTGCCTGGAAAGGGTGGTCAGGCCTTGGCAGGGGCTGCCCAGGGAGGGTTGGAGTGCCCACCCTGGAGGTGCCCAAGGCAGGACTGGCCGTGGCACTGAGTGCTCTTGGCTGGGGGACAAGGTGGGCATCGGGCACAGGGTGGGCTCCGTGGGCTGGCAGGGCTTTGCCAGCCCCAGGGATCCTGGGATTCTGTGTTAGGGAGGCCATGGAGTAAATTAGGGAATGAAGCCTCCCTGAGGTCAAGTGGAGCCTCCTGAACCAACAACGAGCATCCAGAGCTGGAGGACAGATGTCACAAAGTTCTGCTGGCCAGAAGCTGAGTAGAAGCACTGAGATCCCTCCTGGTAAAAGGCAAAGAGGGGGCTCCAGCCACCAAATCCAATGGGAATTTTTCTTTCAGGTGATCCCAGTCCTCTGCAGATCTGCCTCGTCCTGCTTTGCTCAGGTCTCTCCTGCAGGGTGTTTGTTGAGGGGCCATGCCCAGGCTCTGGGAAGTCCGGCAGCCTGGAGGCTCTGCCCTGTGTCCTCCACATCAAGGCTGAGCCCTTGATCCCAGAGGCAACCACAGAATATCCTGAGCTGGGAGGACCCACCAGCACCATCCAGTGCCACCCCAGCCCTGCCCAGGACACCCCAACAATCCCCCTGTCCCTGTCCCAGTGTCCAAAGGCTCCTGGAGCTCTGGCAGCCTTGGGGCCGTGCCCACTGCCCTGGGCAGCCTGCTCAGTGCCCACCACCCTCTGGGGGAAGAGCCTTTTGCTGAGATGCCCCCTGAGCCTGCCCTGGCACAGCCCCAGCCCTTCCTGGGTGCTGTCCCTGCTCACAGGGGTCAGAGATGGAGCTGCCCCTTGGGAGGAGCTGCAGCCAGACCATCAGGGAGCTCCTTGAAAGGGGCCCAGCGAGGAGCTGAGGGACCTGGGGCTCTGCTTCAGCTCTGCCTTTTCCTGACCCTCTTGATTTTCATCATGTTTGGGGAGACACACCTTGCACCCCGTTTTTTCCAGGCTTTGGGACCACAGACTTTGGGAAGCAGGGGAGCAAACCACCCTGAGCCCAGAGTGGCTTCTACAGCGAGCTGGAAGAGGGGCTGAGCTCTGCCCTGCAGAAGAAGGTCAGGCCAGCCTGTGGCTTGGGATGAGGCTCCCAACCTCCCTGCCAGGCCATGCCCCATCCCTCTGGCTGTGGGGAACGTGAGTGACCTCCAGGACCGCACGGATGTGCCACGGAATGTGAGCTGACTTTCAGGAATGACTTCTTGCCAGAAGCTCCTCTGCGTGGGGCTGGTGCTGATTGCTGGTCCTTGACCACAGGATGACACTTGTCAACCAGAAGGCATTTTCACCACACGTGCCTTTCCCTGACCTCGCTGACCTGCCAGGGAGTCCTCCCCTCTGCCCCTCGGTGTCTGGCCCCATGGACAAAGCATTCCCACCGTGTCCCACCGCTGTCCCTGGGCAAGCAGGACCGGCCGCTCATCCCTGGGCCAGGTTGAGGAGGAAGGTGCCCCAGCTCTTGCTCTCAGCTGGTCTCTTCCAGGCAACCAAGACACATTTGGCAGGAGCTCAGGATGGGACTGAGCTCCCCGTGGTCATTTGGGTGGAGGCTGTGAAGGGTCACGCAGGGCTGATGAAGATGGAAGTGGAGATACCCCATTGTGGAGGTTGTCAACAATCAGGAGAGTAAATACAAGGCCCAGGTGGTGGGTGGGGAGCTCCCAGGAAGGACAGCACGGGGTCTGTGGTGATCAGAGAGCCAGGGACAACCAAATGTGACTGACATTTGGGGGACTCCACAGGGCAACCTCTGCGCAGTGTGGATAGCTCAGGTGGGAGGTGACCTCAGGACCTCAAACGTGGTCACCTGAAGGGGTGTACATGGGGCAGGTCCAGGCTGAGGGTGAGTATCAGGCTTGGCTGAAGTGCTGCAGAAAGGCCATACCTGTGGATTTGCATGCAGGGACACAGGTGGGGGCTCAGGTCCTTCACCAAAGCACCTCAGGGTGCCGTGCAGGTCCAGCCAGGGATACCTGTGCGTGCTCAGTGCCTGCTC
This sequence comes from Sclerurus mexicanus, assembly GCA_013396755.1. Taxonomy (NCBI): domain Eukaryota; kingdom Metazoa; phylum Chordata; class Aves; order Passeriformes; family Furnariidae; genus Sclerurus; species Sclerurus mexicanus. The sequence goes on from VWZF01005624.1 coordinate 2,757, forward strand.
CTGCTCTGGAATCACTGCTGGAGTGACTCACTTTGACTGAAACCACCTGGTTTTGTGGCTGTGGGGCTTCTCCCTCCCCACTCACCTGTGCAGTGGCCTCTTCTCCCTCCCCTCTCACCTGTGCAGTGGCCTCTTCTCCCTCCCCTCTCACCTGTGCAGTGGCCTCTTCTCCCTCCCCTCTCACCTGTGCAGTGGCCTCTTCTCCCTCCCCTCTCACCTGTGCAGTGGCCTCTTCTCCCTCCCCTCTCACCTGTGCAGTGGCCTCTTCTCCCTCCCCTCTCACCTGTGCAGTGGCCTCTTCTCCCTCCCCTCTCACCTGTGCAGTGGCCTCTTCTCCCTCCCCTCTCACCTGTGCAGTGGCCTCTTCTCCCTCCCCTCTCACCTGTGCAGTGGCCTCTTCTCCCTCCCCTCTCACCTGTGCAGTGGCCTCTTCTCCCTCCCCTCTCACCTGTGCAGTGGCCTCTTCTCCCTCCCCTCTCACCTGTGCAGTGGCCTCTTCTCCCTCCCCTCTCACCTGTGCAGTGGCCTCTTCTCCCTCCCCTCTCACCTGTGCAGTGGCCTCTTCTCCCTCCCCTCTCACCTGTGCAGTGGCCTCTTCTCCCTCCCCTCTCACCTGTGCAGTGGCCTCTTCTCCCTCCCCTCTCACCTGTGCAGTGGCCTCTTCTCCCTCCCCTCTCACCTGTGCAGTGGCCTCTTCTCCCTCCCCTCTCACCTGTGCAGTGGCCTCTTCTCCCTCCCCTCTCACCTGTGCAGTGGCCTCTTCTCCCTCCCCACTCTCACCTGTGCAGTGTCCACCTTCCCACAGAACTCCCAACTCCAGCTTTCCACCATTCCCACTGCCGTGGTGGCTTCTAATTCCTCACTAGTTGTTAGGAGGGAATGAATGTCAAAGTGTCTTCTCAGAAGTAGAATTGTGGCATTTAATTTAATTCCTCAAACATTCTCTGTGCGTGTCTGACTCGCTGAAATCACCTTTGCCTCACCTACCACTTGTCCTGTCTCTTCAAGGCTTCCTCAGCCTTGAGGTGACAATGATCTTTCTGGCTCTTTTGGCTTTCCCCTGGTGTGGGTGATGCCTCCTCACAGCCTGAAGCTCAGGGGTTTTTTCTTAAGAGTTCCTGATATGTCAACTAAGAAGTTGCTCTTGTGGAACTATTGCATTTCTTTCCCCTTGTTTGGCTTAATGGCTCGGCTGTTAAACCACGACCACTTCTTCATGCAGGTAATAACCCACTGCTTGCCCAGAGAGGCTGTGGCTGTCCCTGGATCCCTGGAAGTGTCCAAGGCCACGTTGGACCTGGCTGGTGGAGCTGTCCCTGCCCACGGCAGGGCGTGGAACTGGATGGTGCCTTCCAACCCCGAACTTGTGTGATTCTATCATTCAATAACAGGATGCAGGCCCCAATAATTATCTCCACAGCCAGACTTCATGTGGGATTCACAAGCTTCTGTCGCAGCTCCAAGCCCTTCAGACAGAGCAGGGGGATGTTTTCAGCAGGAGAAAGGAAAGCAATGGCACAGGAAAGATTCCAGCTCTTTTAGTGCCACTCAGTTCTCCCAGTTTAACTGGACAAACAACTCCTTTACACCCAAACTTACTGTACAGCTTCCAACAGACTGAGAAAACATGATTAGAAATTGAGCTTTAGCTAATACAGCTCCTGATTTTGTGCTTCCGTGAGGAAAAGGGGACAGGAATGAGTTGCTGGTGCTTGGGGCGACGGGTCGGTCGGACTCTCGTCCTGGAGACTGTCAAACACAGACACCAGGAGACACAGGGATGAGTTCCACGGCCCTGACTGTGCCTGGCAAATTCCAGCCCTCAGCAGATTTGTTGCTGTTGCCCTTCTCACAAATGTGGTTTCACTTCTTTCTCCCCCAAGCCGGAAAAAGAAAGTGGGGTTTTTCCACTCGGCCATAACGTAAAAGCGACTCCACGTCTTCGCTCCAACTTCCACTCCCGCAGGTAGATTGAACCTCCAGGCAATCACCAGCCATGGAAAACTCCATCTCCAAAGGTGAGTGTTTTGGAAAGTCAGGAGAGTGTGAAAATAGGGGCCACAGTGGAAACTATTCCTGCAAGAGGAGGCGAGTGATTATATCCCCATATTGGATTCCTTCTCCACAGTGCTTCGTGTTTCAGGCCAACTCCTCCACGCAAAGTGCACCGAAGGCAAACAAAGCCAACAATGAACTGACCAAAATTCAATGTTATTCCATGAAACATAGTTGAGGTGGAGGAAATTATGCGGAATGGTAGTTGAGGTTAAGTGAACACAAAGGCAAAGGAATTTGGGCACGTTGGGGGATGTGTAGGAAATATCTTTGCCTTTGCATCTGGTACAAATTGGAGATGAAAGTGCACACCCTGGGCCAAAACAGTGGTTGCTCAAAGCATTTCAATTGTCTTCGAAAACTAAATATTGTTTCTCGAGGATTTGTGTTTGTGTAGCGTCGAGATATTCCATAGGGAACTCTGCAGAGTGCCAACGTCGAGATAAAATTATCCTGCAGTGCCAGGCAAAGCTGGAAGGTTGGGAAGAAAGGCTCCAGGACCTCTGGGCCAAGGTCCTGCTGAGGCTCCTGGAGATGGCACTTCCAGAGAAAGGTGCTGAGGAGCAGGAAGTGCTTCCCATCCCACCTTTCCTACGGAGTCTTCTTGTTTAAACCAGGCAGTTTGTGAGTTTGTCCTTCCCTGTACATTCACTCACGGGATGGGAGAGGAAGGATGGACAAGGATTGTGGAGATCCAAAAGCAATGGCAAAAATGGTATTTCATATCCCAGATTCCCAGGATCCCTGGGGCTGGCAAAGCCCTGCCAGCCCACGGAGCCCACCCNCTGTAGGTTCACAGCGGAACTGAGGAACTTTCTCCTCTGGGTCTGAGCACTCCTGACCATGAGTTTTCTTTCCAGCTCTGCAATAGTTTTTGCCTCACGATCAGCAGTCGAAGAGACACTTGGAGCGAATCCTTCTGAGCTTGGCCTTTGGGACAGCGACGTGGGGAGCTGGATCCTGTGGCTTTAGGAAACACAAGGTGGACATTTGATTGAACTATTCCCACTAGGCAAGGAGCAAACAAGGGTTGGGAGGGTGGGACTCCTCTGGCCAGGAGTAGGTGATGGATATGGGGCCAGCTGAAATGTGCTCTGCAGGTGTTTGTCCGCCCTCCTCGCTCCCGAGGGTTTGCAGGGTGACTAATCCTGCAGGAAGCGCCTCCATTGTCAACATCTGCCCTTGACCGGATGGATGCCAGTGCTGGATCCTGGTGGAAGTGGGGACACCGACTGCATCCAACAGGCCATATCCTGCTTCTTGGCGTCACCAGCCACCGTGTGTGTCCCACTTACTGACTTCTCCTCGCCCGAGTGCTGGAAAAACTTGGAAGCACAGAAAGGCTGAGCCAGCTGGGGAACGTCTGCTGGCTCCAAAATGAAGCCGTGGGGCGTTTCTAAACCAGCATTTCTTGATGATTCCTGCAGCAAACATGAACGTAACCTGTTCAAATGGCCACTCTCGCTGCTGTGGGAACCTGGGCTCTCAGGGGGACGGGAAAATCCAAGCCTGGGAGGAAAAGGGGACGGGTACAGTGCCAAAGAATGAAAAATGAGAGGCAGGAGGAGGAAAGGAGAGATATATGGGAGCAAATAAATCCAGAGAGGCAGGAGTGAGACAGCAAACCACAGAGAAATATGAAATACTGTCTCTGTCCTTGCCTTCCCTCCTCCCAGACATCTGGTAATTCCAGAAGGGGTAACCTCACTATGGGGAAAATGACACTCTGTCCCTAAAACGTGGAAGATCCTTAAAGATCAAAATGTTTCCCACTGTCTTCATCAGACACACGGGATGTCAGTGGCCTTGAAGATCAGTTGAACTTCTCTCCCTTTGCATGGAGAAGAGAAGCCTCCAGGGAGACCTTCGAGCTCCTCCCAGTGCCTATAGGGGGATGATGGAAGAGAGGGACCTTTTATATGGGCAGAGGGTGACAGGCCAAGGAGAAGAGTTTCACACGGAAGGAGGGCAGGGTTGGGTAAGATATCAGGGAGAAATTATTCCCTGGGAAGGTGGTTCCCAGAGAAGCTGTGGCTGCCCCATCCCTGGAAGTGTCCCAGGCCAGATTTGGAGCAACCTGGCTTTAACATGTGTCTTTCCCTTGCAAGGGCTTTGAGATCTTGAAACCACAGACAGGTTTGGGTTGGAAGGGACCTTAAAGATCATTCCATCCCACCCCTGCCATGGGCAGGGACACCTCCCACCAGCCCAGGGTGCTCCAAGCCCCGTCCAACCTGGCCTTGGACACTCCCAGGGATCCAGGGGTAGCCACAGCTTCTCTGCCCAACCTGTGCCAGGGCCTGCCCACCCTCCCAGCCAACAATTCCTTCCCAATATCCCATTTATCCCTCCCCTCTTCCAGCTTTAGGCCATTTCCCTTGTCCTGTCCCTCTGTGCCCTTGTGGAAAGGACTTTTCCCTCCCAGCTGACCGGGGCTGTAAGAGGTCACAGTCCTTCAGGTCACAGAACTGGCTGTACAGAAGGAAAACCAGGATTAGATCCTATTTATAGCTCGTCTCACACTTTTCTCTCCCTTGGCGCAAAGCTCCAGCATCCTCACCAGCTGCACATTTGCACTCCCCGAGTCCCTCAAGGAGCTTGGCCCCTCGTTCCCACCAGCACACAACATCCCAAGGGCTCTGCAAAGCTGTGCTGGCTGGATGAGGAGCAGGAGAGCAGAAACCACCCCGTGCACGAAGCTGTGAAGGACGGGCAGGAGAAAAGGGCTGACTCAGCTCTCCAGTTTGTTGCTCCGGGCCAAATCCTGCCTGCTCCCATCCCTGCGAGTCTGTGGGATCCGTGACACTCGGCTTCAGCCAGGAGCAGGATAGAAATAACTTGGTTTCAGCCTGGACAGACAGACAGACAGACAGATCCAGGGCTTGAGCTTCATTTCAGTGCTGCAACACGAGCTTCCCCAGGAGCCTGGACCTGGAAGGGTTCTTGGCCGTGGCACTGCAAGATGAAACAGCGAGGAACTGCTGCGGTTTGCAGGGGTGGGAGGGAGCCACGTGAGCGTGGCAAGGCTGTTTCTGGGGGCTGTGGCACTGCCAGCCCATGGGCACCAGGCTTCTGCTGAGGCTCTTTGGCCCCTCGTCACCCTCTGCTTGGCTCAGGCACTTCCGAGCCTGGGAAAATGCCAGCCCACCTCTGGGGCTCTCAGAAATGTCACCTAAACGAGGCTCGGGGAGTAGTGAATTGAGAGCAAAACAACCAGAAGAAGGCAGGGAAGGGAGTTTGTTGTTGCAAAGAGGCTGCAGGGCAAGGAAAGCGTGAGTTTGTGTCTGCACTGACTGTGGAAAGGGCTTGTGCTGGGTCATAAACTGAGATCACAGGGGAATTGTTATGATAGAATCATGGAATGGTTTGGGTTGAAAGGGACCTCAAAGCCTATCCCATTCCACCCCCTGCCATGGGCAGGGACACCTTCCACCAGACCAGGTGGCTCCAAGCCCTGTCCAACCTGGCCTTGGACACTTCCAGGGATCCAGGGGCAGCCACAGCTTCTCTGCCCAACCTGTGCCAGGGCCTGCCCACCCTCACAATAAAAACATCCTTCCCAATATCCCATCTATCCCTGCCCTCTCTCAGTTTGAAGCCATTCCCTGTGTCCTGTCCCTCCATCCCTTGGAAATAGTCTCTCTCCATCTTTCTTGCAGCTCCTTCAGGTCCTGCAAGGCCACAGTGAGGTCCCCCCAAAGCTTCTTCTCTCCAGGCTGGACAATCCCAGCTGTCCCAGCCTTTCCTCCCAGCAGAGCTGCTCCATGCTCTGACCATCCTGGTGCCTCCTCTGGACTCTCTCCAGCAGCTCCATGTCCTTGCTGTGCTGGCCCCCAGGACTGGAGGCAGCTCTGCAGGTGGGGTCTCACCTGGGGGGCACAGGGGCACAATCCCCCTGAGAGAGCCAGAAGGTCCCCCCTGAGCCTCCTTTTCTCCAGGCTGAGCCCCCCCAGCTCCCTCAGCCCCTCCTGCTGCTCCAGCCCCTTCCCAGCTCTCTTCTCCCACCCATGGAGTGGGATCACCATCCACTGGTGCTGCACCTCCCATGAGCAAAGGGAGGTAACATCGTGGGAGCCATGAGGTGCTGCCCCTCCTGGGGAGGTTTCCAGTGCCAACACTGTCAGGAAAACGTTGAATTCCCTGTCATTTTTTACCACTCTTCAGCCAAACAGCTGTTTGTGCCTTTGAGAAGCATCTGTTGCTCCTCTAGAATTAAAATCAAGAAGACAAAGACCCTCATGCACCTTCACCGTCCCACACCAACCTTGTGCTGGTGGCCAGAGGAGCGTGTTGGAAATACAAAGGTCTGCGGTGCACGTGGAATTCATTCTGAGTTCACCTTCTGGAAATCTCCGCTTTCCTGGAGCCAAAAAATCATGGCTTTCCTCCTTCCCCCCCACTTTTATTGCAGAATAATTATCTGAAGTAAAGCCCTTTCCAAGGCATGGCAGGAGCTGTGGCACCGCCTCGCTGCGTTTCTGATCACCCCAATTTGCCCCCCGCCCAGGTGACTCCCAGTTCTTCAGGGTGCTCTGTAAATGGCTTTGCATTAAACAACCCAGAATATTCCTCTAACCCAAGGCCAGTGTTTGGCTTAGAGGGACTAGATTTAAATACGATTAAAGGACCTCCGCATTCTGATGAAGCAATTCCAAATAAAGGAAACTCACTGTAATTGAATTTCTTTTCTGAACTGAGATTCCCATTTCTTTGGTGGGACTGGAGGGGGAGGGGAGGGTTGGAATGCGATTTGGTTACAAGAGTAAATATAAGATCACATGATTGAAAAATTAATTGCTTCCCTTATTCCAATTGAACCTGTTTAAATGGCTTTAGAAAAGGCTCGAGGCCTGAAATATTTGCCTGCTCCTCAGTAAAGCAGCCAACCAGCTTAGCAGAGTTCCCTGGAAAATCCTTGATTGATTTTCCTCGGGATAACTGAAAATTGAGGATTTCAAACGATGCCTTTAGGCAGCTGGAAGAGCTGAGAATTTATTGGGTTTTTTTTTCCCTGCTGAAAAATAAAAAGACTTGTGGCAATCTGAGTTTCTTGTTAAGTGAGCTCGGAGTCCAGAGCCACTCCTGGGTAAAGCCACACTGAGGCTGGACAATGTCACAGGTGAGGGCCAGCAAAGACATCCCAAGGGGTCCTTTCCCTTTGGTGAGCAAAGACTTTTCTAAGGTGGTTCTGAGTTTAAGAAAGAGAACTGTCTTACCTCCGGTGAAAACCGCAAAGCACATTTCCCCCAGTGCAAGATCCGGTCCCAAACTGGCTTGGGAATCTTCCGTGGTGGGGGACAGAACATCCCAATCATTCCCAGTGTTTGCTGCTGGGAGATGGACTTTTATCCCACTGAGATCCCAAATCCAAACTATTCCAGGCCCCGAAAATGGCTCCAGACTAAAAGAGCTGAGGGATGGAGTTCGAAAGAGCCAATAATTCAAATTTTAATTGTCTCATGTCCTCTGTGTTCCTTCAATGCTGCTACCACTGGCTAATAATGAACCGTGTCCCGGAGCAGGACACTGTGTTGGGTGTTTCATGACTTCTTTCTTCTGGAAGAGCCTCAAAATGTCCCCGGCCATGCCTGGCCTGCTTTGGGTCCGAGCTGGACACGCTGTGGGGCTGTGGGAGAACTTTGTGTTGCCACTGAAAAACATCTGTTTGAAGAAAGTCCCCAATGTCATCAGTCAAATGTACGGAATCCCGGAGCGGGTTGGGTTGGGAGGGACCTCAAAGCCCACCCAGTGCCACCCCCTGCCATGGGCAGGGACACCTTCCACCAGCCCAGGGTGCTCCAAGCCCCGTCCAACCTGGCCTTGGACACTTCCAGGGATCCAGGGGCAGCCACAGCTTCTCTGGGAATTCCATCCCAGCCAAGAATTCCTTCCCCCTATCCCATCCAACCCTGCCCTCCTTCACTTTCAAACCATTGCCCTTGCCCTCTCATTATTTGCAGCTACAAAAACTTCCTCTCCTCCATTTTATAACCCCCTGAGGCCCTGGAAGGGCTCTCAGGTCTCTCCAGAGCATTCCCTTCTCCAAGCTGACCATGGGAAAACACCTCCACAGCCTGAGGACAGCCTTGGGAAAGCGTCCCAAGGAGCTGAAATCTGATTTTGCCCCGCAGCTCCTTTTTGGGATGCCCTCATTCTCCAGAGTCCCTCTCCCAGGGGGTCTCTCCATGGCATTGGGCAGGAACTCCTCCAGGGGGATGGACATTCCCACTGGAACTGTCCATGATTTCCTGCCTCCGTGGGGCTTCTCTTCAGCCAGTTCATGACGGAGGTCAAGGCAGGGTCTGCAGGAGAGTGAAGGTCAAACAAAGGCCTTCTGGAGAAGAAAACCACCCCCTTCCAAGTCCCTCTTCCACCAACCGCTTCTCTTTTTATTCAGAGAGAATGGCTTTGTTTTCCTGGAGAGGAGCATCCCGTTCCCTCCACCGGTGTCCAGGATTCATCCATGGAAAGGTGTTCCCTCCCTGCCACAGCTCCTGCATCGGTGGCACTCGGTGATGTCCCACCTGGGCTGGAGCTCTGGCCAGTGTCCACGAGTCACAAACAAACCCACCCTACAGGGATTGTCCAAACTGTCTCCTAACATCTCGAGACCTTTGGCCTCCAGGATGGGTGGTGATTAAAGGGTTTCACAACTTAATTACCCACCGAATTAAAAAGTTCTTCCTTCGGTCTGGTTTCAAACCTCGGCCTGATACTTTTATCGGCTTCTCCTTGCTCCTTGTATTACCAGGAATGATGCGTAATCCTTCCCTCTTCCTCATTCTCTGGGTTTTTATGGATCTTTATTAAGAGATTGGAAAAGAGGTGAATGGTAATCACTTCTCCTACATTTCCCATTGGCTTTATTTCCCTCCTTTCCATCTTTTCCCACTTTCAGCCACCGCGGCTGCACAGAGTGGGTTTGAACAGAGGCACCAGCTCTCTTTCGGGACTTGGCTCCTCTCTAGGCATTGCTACCTGTCTTTTCTCTTTCCCTCCATCACTGCACATTCATCTGGCTTTTCAGGGCGTTATCCAGGGATTCCCAGACCAGTTTTCTGAAGAGCAGCAACTCAGACCACAGAATCATGGAATGATTTGGGTTGGAAGGGACCTCAAAGCCCACCCAGTCCCACCCCTGCCATGGGCAGGGACACCTTCCACAGCCCAGGTTGCTCCAAGCCCTGTCCAACCTGGCCTTGGACACTTCCAGGGATCCAGGGGCAGCCACAGCTTCTCTGCCCAACCTGTGCCAGGGCCTGCCCACCCTCCCAGGGCAGGATTTCTCCTGTAACACCCCCTGTAAGGAAATCCTCCTGCATGGGGACATCCACTCTTGCCAGCGCTGCCGAGACAAAGTTCAGCTCTGCAGCTGTTGCCAAACCCTCTCCCTGGATTTCCAGCTTTCCAGCTGCGGTCCAAGCCCTCCTCGTGCCTCTGCAACTGGAAGTGCAAGAGCAGAAGGATTGCTGTCCCCACAGCCCCTCCTTCCCCACGAGCCCCCCAGGCCTGCTCCTCTTTGCCCCTGCACCTGCACACAACTCCTCGTGCACTTTGCTCTCTTTCCCTGGCTTTCCCTTAGAAGAACCCTGAGGAGCTCATTTGAACACCTCTGTTATCATCTGCACAAGTTGCAAGAAGCTCGGTTTTCTTCCCCCAGGGAACCTTCCAAGAGGTTTCCAAGCCTTAGCCATGAAGAAACGGTTCCCCCCTACCTGTTGGTCAAACAGCTGCTGCAGTTTGACCTCTCCTCTCCTCTCCTCTCCTCTCCTCTGGAGAAATGCTGCCCGCTGCTGAAATCTGTATTGTGCCTTGTTTTATTAATTCATCAAATGCCAATGAACTGGTTCCTCATTCTGTTTGAGCAGCTGTTTCATATAATCCCTTGTTACAATTGGCTTTAAAACCCTCCCAGGAGGAGCCCGATACCTCGGCCATGTCAGACAGGCAGTAATTCATGGGACGTGGCTGGGGTGGGGAAATCCACATTTCTTCCACGCAAGGATCAGGAGACCAGGCCTATTGTTAAAACCAAGCTGGGACTTTCAATATAACCCACTTGTCACTGACAATTCCCCCACCCCTCACATTGCACGGCCCGGAATATTCTGTGCTTGGTCTCAGCCCAGAGTTTGACAGATTTCCTTTTGAGAGAGAAGAAAATCTGTTCAGATTAGAACTGATCAATCCAAGCAATTTAAATAATAATAATAATAAAAAAATCACTCAGACTCTCTTTTTACTTGGCTAACTCCAGAAAAATTGTCTTTAAATCCTCCAATTTAGCATCTGCCAAAGAGGAATGTGTGGTTTGCCTCGGTGGGAGAACTGTGGGGATGAACAGTGAAACTTTATAATCTGGATTGTCCCCCCTGGTTTAGCAATAAGTATGTAAGGATCATGTTGAGGCAGTTTTTAGTTCTGGTTGTTTGACTGCAACACAGACCTTTTTGTTATCTTATTTCACTCAGCACTTACACAAGATGTCATTTGGAAACCACTGTCTGGCCTTGTCCAATGGCAAGTTCATGGACCCCGGGGAGAGTCTCAGCATTTGCCTTACAAAAACTGGCCCTGAGACCTTTTTGTCTCCTGCAGCACCTTCTCACCTGCCCGATAATTCTGCCCAAAGCAGCTCAGGCTCGTGGGCATAAACAGGACAGGGGGAATGGCTTCAAACTGCCAGAGGGCAGAGATAGGTGGGATACTGGCAAGGAATTCCTGGCTGGGATGGAATTCCCAGAGAGGCTGTGGCTGCCCCTGGATCCCTGAAAGTGTCCAAGGCCGGGTTGGACAGGGCTTGGAGCAACCTGGGCTGGTGGAAGGTGTCCCTGCCCATGGCAGGGGTGGCACTGGATGGGCTTTGAGGTCCCTTCCAACCCAACCCATCCCATGATTCTGGGGTTCTACCATCACCTGTGGGCAGAGGAACTTCTGTCCTTCTTGGGTACCCCAGAACCAGCTCATTCAAGAAGTTGAGGATCTCATCCCACCTCTCCCCTCTGTGCCAACAGCGGCTCTTCCAATATGTGCTCCTTCCTCCTTTTTCCCCACCTTTCCTTTGGCTCTGCTGGCTAATCCTGGGTGTCCTGGGCACACCCAGCTGTCCCACAGGACTGTCCTGCTCAGGGGACAAGGAGCATCTCTCAGCTTCGTGCCCAGAAGGTGGCCGGTTTTACAGGATCCTGGCTCAGCTTCCTTGTGGGAATGGCTGCTGACAAATCCAAGGGAGCCAGCCTGTGGTTCCAGCCCGGGGACTGTGCTCTATTCCTGGAACTGCAGCACGTTTCCTGTGTGGCTTTGGACAACCCCAGCAGCCAAAGCCCTCAAAGCCAGGGCCAAGCCCCTGAGCGCTCAGCAGCTCCAGACGCAGGTGTTGCTTGGGTGGCCAAGCCCACATTTAGGACACTTATTTTTGACCTCGCTGGTTTTATTTTTGACCTCCCTTTGCTCTCTGTTCCTCAGATGGCACAGCTGGATGGCCGTGTGTGAAATCCATGGAGCGTTCCCTGCGTGCCAGGCCAGGTGTTTACCCAGGAATTCTGGTGTGTTTAGTTCCCAAGGCTCATCATCTCTCGGAGCCGATCGTTCCCACCTACACATGAAGAGGACCCAGGGCCACCCTTCCATCTCCTCAGGTCTCTTGGGTTCTCCCTCAGCGTGTGGAATGGTGGGAAGGCTCTAATCCCTTGCCCAAACGGAGAAATGCAAAAATTATCATCTCTACTAATTGTTATTCTTCCTCCGGGGACAGTCTTTGACTATTCCTTCGGTATTCGCAGGGGGTAAACACTCAAAACTTTCCGAGCTGTTCTCCTCCTGAGAAGGAAGGAGTTTTTTTGTTTTTTTTTTTTATTTCCTAAAAAAGAATCCCAGAATTTGCCTGCTCATTTTCAATTCCCACTCCTCTCCTGTCAGGATCCAATCCCCAGCAAATATGATGGAAGGCCTTTTGAAACAGAAGAATGCAAGGTAGAACTCCAAACCCACTAATGATTTGTCATGCCTTGTTTTAACTAACCTGTCAAAACAAACAAATACCTTCCAGGCTGAGACCTTCTCGGGCAATTTTTAGCCTTGGCTGGATTTGAACAGCAACAAACCCCCCTTATTGGCAGTGGCATGTTTGCTACCACGGTAAAAATATTTTCAATATTCACACAGTGGATGGTATTTAAATAGAAATATCCTTTTTATTTCGGCTGACAGGGTCCTCGGGCAAAGCTGGTGTCAGCATGGCCAGGGCTGCAGGGCTGGATGTTCAACCCCCTGCCCTCACACCGGGGGGACATCAGGGACCAGTGTCTGACCTGAGCCCCAGTTTGGACCTGTGTGGGCACGAACAGGAGCCACCAATGACCTATTTCATACCCTGCAAGGTGGAGGGCAGGGTTTGTCCAATATCCCAGGATCCCTGGGGCTGGCAAAGCCCTGCCAGCCCACAGAGCCCACCCTGTGCCCGATGCCCACCTTGTCCCCCAGCCCAGAGCACTGAGTGCCACGGCCAGTCCTGCCTTGGGCACCTCCAGGGCTGGGCACTCCAACCCTCCCTGGGCAGCCCCTGCCAAGGCCTGACCACCCTTTCCAGGCAGGAATTCCTCCCCATGTCCCCCCTGCCCCTGCCCTGGCCCAGCCTGAGCCCGTTCCCTCTGCTCCTGTCCCTGTTCCCTGGGAGCAGATCCCAACCCTGCCCTGGATCCATCAGGGACTTGCAGAGCCACAAGGTCCCCCCTGAGCCTCCTTTTCTCCAGGCTGAGCCCCCCCAGCTCCCTCAGCCCCTCCTGCTGCTCCAGCCCCTTCCCAGCTCCCTTCCCTTCCCTGCACACGCTCCAGCCCCTCAGGGTCCCTTCCCTGAGATCCCAGCACTGGGCACAGCCCTGGGGGTCCCCCAGCACAGGGGACAGTCCCTGCTCTGGTCCCGTGGCCACGCGATTTGTCCACAATCTGCATTAAATCCCTCAGACCTGTGGCAAGAAACAGGCACAAAAGCAGGTGAAAGTCTCTAAAAGTACTGGTGGTGAGTGAGATTTCCAAGCAAAGTGGATTAAAAATCCAAGGGAATCTTTAAACCAAATATTGGCTTTTGCAGAACAACAAAACCAGGGTAGTGTTTCCACTGAGCCATAAAAGTTGCTGCGGTTGTGTAATCATGTTGAGTTGTGGCCTTAGGAGGAGTTATAAAGCAGCTGCAGCAAATTAACTTTTCAAAAGTGATTATGGATTGGATGGAATCTCGAAAATTCCCCCATGTGAGGTTTTTTTTTTTTTAATAGAACTGTGAAATGCACAGCCCTGGCCAGGCTTTCATCCCGAGCCTCTCACCCTGGGCAGGCACAAACCTGGAGACTCCGAGGGGAGCTACAGAACCAGCAGGACCCTAAAAACAGAACCCCTCTCCCGAAGATGGATGGACCTCCTCTTCCCTTCCTAAGGACCTGATCCGTATCCCACAGGCAAGGAAAACCTTAGAGGTGGAAATGGGGTGATCCCAAAATGCTTCTTGCGTAACACATCCAGAGAAAGCGGTGGTCACGACCAGGAGACCCATGGAATGGTTGGCACAGCTGGCACAGGGGGGAAATCCTGGATTCTGTAGGATGCTGTAAATGGGAAGGTGGTGATTTTCATGGTAAAAGGCAGCACAGGATCTCCTGAGCTCCAGCAGGTTCAGCCAGAGCTACACCCTCTGACCTCACCTGTGAAGGACTTACAGCCCCTCAGCCCAGAGGAGGCACCTGGACTTTCCAGGCAACCTTTTGCAAAGGGTCATTTGGGAAGGAACAGGTCAGCTTGAGGCTGCTGAGCCCAGGGAACAGTAGAGGACAGAGGGGTTGATGTGAAGTAAAACAAGAGGACACTTCGGTGTCATGGTCACCACAGTAACTGCCGGCCTCCAAAATTCATCATGTGGGAGATGAAGAGGCTGGAAAAGTCCTGGCCTGAGAAAACCTCAGGGTAAGAGTCACAGACATGTGGGGTGGGAACACCATCTTGTCTTGGTGGTTGCAATGAAATCCATCCTGCAACTGGTTTAGGAGAAATCCTTTCCATCTTAACCTGTCAGAGCTCTTGGACCAGACCTTAGAGAAGCCGGGCACTAGAAATGCATTAGCCCTGGGGTTCTCCTCAGTTCTCTTGCCCACTCAGGGTGTGCAGGGCCCAGAGCTGTCCTTTGACTTGTGTCTAACACGGTGGGAAGCACTGGGGACACTCTACAGCCTGGAGCTCCAGGTGCTGGTGACTGTCACAGCACTTGGGGTCATGTTGGGTCTAACGCAATGGAAAGAGGACAAGGCTTTTGATGTTCAGCCTGGAGAAGAGAAGGTTCTGGGGAGGCCTGAGAGCCCCTCTCAGTGCCTAAAGGGGCTCCATGAGAGCCGAAGAGGGACTTGGGACAGGGGATGGCAGGACAGGATACAGGGAATGGCTTCCCAGTGCCAGAGGGCAGGGATAGATGGGATATTGGGAAGGAATGGCTGGCTGGGAGGGTGGGCAGGCCCTGGCACAGGTTGGGCAGAGAAGCTGTGGCTGCCCCTGGATCCCTGGAAGTGCCCAAGGCCAGGTTGGACGGGGTTTGGAGCAACCTGGGCTGGTGGAAGGTGTCCCTGCCCATGGCAGGGGTGGCACTGGATGGGCTCTAAGGTCCCTCCCAACCCAAACCAGTCTGGGATCCCATGTTTGCACTCTCTGAGTATCTGGAAACAAAGCTGAATTAAAACACCCATAGTCCCCCTCAGAGCAAGGGATCCAGCATTGCCCTGTCCTTCCAAAACCAGAGTCCCAGCTCAGCAGGACCTGGCCCATTGTAACACTCATGTGACAGTGACAATGTCTCAGCCCTCAAAGTGTCCTCTCAGCGTAAAGCCGTGACCTCTCCCCAGGTGAGACAGGTAAGAATCGGCACAAATGGGGAAACCGAGAATGTTCAGACTATTTATAGGGTGGGTTATGTAAGTTTGGGCATATTGGACCTCCTTCTTGCCTGAGGACACTTCTCAGGTGGAACACACCTTGCAGGTCCCCGCAGGGCAGGTGTGGGGTCGGGGGTGACCACCCGGCTGAGCTGCCCCACAATCAGGTTTGCTGCATTGAATCGGAGGAGTCTCTGCAAATAAACCCAAGCTTTTACCCCAACCACTGTGGCAGGAGGAATCTGGGCTTGGCCACCAGAGAACTTGGGCAGAGCACACAGATGCCTCTGCAGACAGCAGAGCTCCTGACAAGGCTGTGGCTTTGATCCCTGCAGGGGCCATTCACTACAGAGCTTGATGGTCCTCGTGGGTCCCTTCCAACTCAGAATATCCTGTGATTAAATGTTCTGTGAGTAAATGTCCTGCAATTGAAATGGGGCCTGTTTTTCACAGCCACAGCTCAGGCTCCCTAGAGGCCAGTGATGATGGAGGTGGGCTGAGGGGCTGACAGACACCAGTGGGGCTGTTTGGTGCAAATGAGCTTAAAAATGTCGATTTGGGGCAATCATTCGAAAGTAACAGAGCTCAAAGTCCCTTCTCCCTTTGTTTCATAACTGGCATCTGCTGTGTTTAATTCCCCACTTGTCTGGGGCAGTGGTTTGTCTCTTCCACTGTCTCTTGATGCTGCCTGAGGGAGGAAGATTTCAAAGAGCTTCTGAAATAGTGATGGCAACAGTTTGGGTTGGGAGGGACCTCGAAGACCATCCAGTGCCACCCCTGCCATGGGCAGGGACACCTTCCACCAGCCCAGGGTGCTCCAAGTCCTGTCCAACCTGGCCTGGGACACTCCCAGGGATCCAGGGGCAGCCACAGCTTCTCTGCCCAACCTGTGCCAGGGCCTGCCCACAGTCCTTGCTCTTCATAACACAAGCAAAATTAATACGGAAAAAGAATATTTTGGTAGACTTAGGAGTTATGGATATCTCATATTCAATGTATGACAAAAGCAGAAGGTGAAAGCAATACAAACTTAGTGTGATCTGAACTATTTTAGGACAAATTAAAACATGGGAGGGAAGGGCTGGGGCTGTGCCAGGGCAGGCTCAGGGGGCATCTCAGCAAAAGGCTCTTCCCCCAGAGGGTGGTGGGCACTGAGCAGGCTGCCCAGGGCAGTGGGCACGGCCCCAAGGCTGCCAGAGCTCCAGGAGCCTTTGGACACCGGGACAGGGACAGGGGCATTGTTGGGGTGTCCTGGGCAGGGCTGGGGTGGCACTGGATGGTCCCTGGGGTCCCTCCCAACTCAGGTATTTTCCCAGTTCCTTGGCTCCCCATCCCCTCTTGCCCGTATCCCCTTCCACACCTCCACATCTCCTTTCTCCTTCCTCCCTTTCCCTCACACTGTCAGTTTTAATCCAGGTCACTTCATTGCACAGGATGATCTTGAAGGTCTCTTCCAGCCTTGGTGATCCCATGAGTTTCCCATCTCAGGGTAAACATGGAACTGTGTTGGAGCTTCTGTTTTACCCTTGTTTTGATGGATGACGCTTCTCCTGAGTCCAGCAAGGACAGAATCTTTTCCACAGAGAGCCTTTCCCTATTCCCAACCACTTTGTTGAACCAAAATGATGATGTCAGTGCTAAGATCTGGATTCCCTGGAATATTCAGTTTGTACTTGCTGTAGGTCCCATCCTTTCTGGAGTTAGTGGAAGTCTTTTCATCACCTCCAAAGTGCTCAGGCTTGCATCACACCTTGGGCTGGGATGATTTTGTTTTCCCTGCATGAACAGTCTTGTTCCCACTTAGCCCTGCATATTTCTGCTGGGTGTTGGGTCCTCCCATGGAGCATTGCACGGTAACAGGAATTTGCCCCCTCAAATACCCCTTCCTTAAAGGCCACTGATTGTTTTTGGGAAGGGCTCAGTCCCTCCCCTTGTTTTCCTCTCCATAACCTTTCACTCCCGAGTGGGTTCTCCATGCTGGTGGCAGGTTTTCCCTCCAGAGCAGGCAAACAGGAAGGAGCTTGGGCCATGAAAATGGCCATGAGTGAAAGATTTTATGGGTGCCACACTCTTCCTTCTGGCACTCAAGGGCTCAGGAGCTGAGATCATCCTCAAAGCAGCTGCTCTTCCAGGTGCCACGTCTGTGTTTCCTCTCGGAATGCTCTGCATGCAAGCCCTGTGTGGGATGTGAGCGGGGGGAACAAAGCTGGCCCCTGTCCATAGAGCATTCCGAGCGTGGCAACAGGAAGCTCCTGCTTTGTGTGCTGGATTTGTCCCTGTTTTCCAGGGGGGAAACATCAGAGAAGAAGGGACATCTGGGCTGTGGAGAGTGCAGCAGGAGGTGGCCACCAGCATCCTGGAGACCTGTCCCTGGTGGCTCTGGCCTTCACAGCCATATCCCCACCCAGTATGGATTTGGCTGCTCCAGTAGAACCAGTAAGGACCACTAAGGGTCTGTTCATAGAATTCCTAAGTCCAGACATGCCCCAGGTCATTTTGGTGAATAACACAGGCCACCATTTTCCAGGTGACCTAAGGCTGAATCAACCTGAGAATCCAAACCTGGATATCTCCAGTGGGAACAGAAAATTCCTCTGCCCAGAGAGGCTGTGCCTGCCTCATCCCTGGAAGTGTCCCAGGCCAGGCTGGACGGGGCTTGGAGCAACCTGGGCTGGTGGAAGGTGTCCCTGCCCATGGCAGGGATGGCACTGGATGGGCTTTAAGGTCCAACTCAAACCACTGTGTGATTCTCAGACACATCATCTGATTGAACAGAGTTCCTACATAAGGACCTCCTGTGTCTCCAAAGGAAATCCACCCCCTTTCCTCAGGTGACCTTGCTGTTCCTGAGAGGTGTCTGGGTGTAGCCAGACGTCTCTGCCTGTGACAAGCGGCTCCTAAGATGCTCTCAGTAAAAACCAGTTTTAAAGCAAGAAAAGAGCTGGAAAGGAATGAGTATTTAAGCAGAACACCATCTCAAGGATCACTCATTGCAGCTTCATTGCCCCTCAGTCTACCTTATTGCTGGCTCAGAGGAGTAGAATCATGGAATATCCCCCAAGGACCATCCAGTGCCACCCCAGCCCTGCCCAGGACACCCCAACAATCCCCCTGTCCCTGTCCTGGTGTCCAAAGGCTCCTGGAGCTCTGGCAGCCTTGGGGCCGTGCCCACTGCCCTGGGGAGCCTGCAATTAAACCCTGCTCTAATCAATTCTTAATGCAGTTACAGACAGGGGTTTGCATCGGTACCTTAAATTTCACCCCCAACCGCAACGCTGCAGTCTCCCTTCTCCCCTGGCCACGGGAGAGCCGAGCCATTGCTGTCCCTGCCCAGAACTGCTGCAGGAGCCCGGAGGGGCCCTGGTGGGGACAGCGGTGCCTCCACACCGGGCTGCTCTCCAGCACCCTGCTCCTTCTGGCCAGCCCACAAACAGCTCCCAGACAGCTTCTCCTCCACGGACATCTGCACAGAGTCACCAGTCTTGGCCAGGAGAGCCCGGAGCACGATAAATCAGCCTTGCTCTGGCTGCCAGGCTGCCCTGGCGTCCGACACTGCGCAGGGCTGTTTGTCACGGCGCTGACAAGTGACAGCAGCGAGGCAAAGCTGCGGCTCCTGAGGGTCAGGCTGTGTCTGCAGCAGGACGAGTGGGCTCTGCAGTGCAGCTCTGCAAGGGACGGGTCCTCAGCCTGGAAGGGAGAGAAACAGGCTGGTCGTGAGGCTTTCCTTGGGTGTCCCTCAGCCACAGAGCCATCCAAAGAACAACAGCACTGGGGAGAGTGGGTCATGAAATCCCAGAGTGGTTTGGATTGGGAGAGACCTCAAAGTCCACCCATTGCCACCCCTGCCATGGGCAGGGACACCTTCCACCAGCCCAGGCTGCTCCAAGCCCTGTCCAACCTGGCCTTGGACACTTCCAGGGATCCAGGGGCAGCCACAGCTTCTCTGCCCAACCTGTGCCAGGGCCTGCCCACCCTCCCAGCCAGCAATTCCTTCCCAATATCCCAGCTATCCCTGCCCTCTGGCACTGGGAAGCCATTCCCTGTGTCCTGTCCCTCAGCTCCTGATGAAGGTTCCTCTGCAGATTCCTCATAGGCCCCTTCGGATCCAAGGATCAAGCCTGCCAGAGTAGTCCTCTTTTAATTTCGTCTTAAACTGACTGAAGGTGTGAACATCAACAACAAACTAGAAGATGCTGTTTCTCAACCTTCACTGGGCTGGGTTATCAGGCACTGCCTCAGCATCTGGCTGCCCCTGGATCCCTGGAAGTGTCCCAAGCCAGGTTGGATGGGGCTTGGAGCAGCCTGGGCTGGTGGAAGGTGTCCCTGCCCATGGCAGGGGGTGGCAATGGGTGGGCTCTAAGGTCCCTCCCAACCCAAAGCATTCAGTGAGTCCATGATGTCCTGGTTATCTCAGCCTTGCAGAATAATTAGCATCTCATCCTGATGCATCACTGTGCCCTGGGAAATGGCTGGATTTGTTGCCACTGTCACCCTGGGATGTTTTCACTCCCTGTCAAACCTTGCTGCATAAGAAACTCAGTCTCCAGGTTCATATCTCAGTGTGCTGGAAACAGTAGAAAATGAGTCTCTGACTCAGCTCTGCTGCAGAGATTTTATGGACAGTGACTGAAGACAATAAATGGGTGTAGAGAAGGATTGCCAGGACTGAAGGAGAAAGCACTGCAGAGCAGAGCTGGCAGCACTCGGGGCACTGTTGCCATGGGCTGGCTGCTCTCAGGGAAGCTCCAGGGGAATGTGAAAGCAAAGAATGGTTTGGGCTGGAAAGGACCTTAAAGCTCATCTTGTTCCACCCCCTGCCATGGGCTGGGGGGAGCTGGGGGGAGCTGGGGGGGGNCTCCGTGGGCTGGCAGGGCTTTTCCAGCCCCAGGGATCCTGGGATTTGAAGGCACCAGCAGCCAAGCAAACAAACAAAGCAATCTCTGCCGTGCTGTTTGCATTGCAGATGAACTCAGAAGAAAATACAGCTGCAATGAAGTGGAGCAGCTGCCGGCTGGAATCCCTTCCTGCCCAGCTCCCAGGGAACAGAGCTGGGCCTGAGCTCCAGCAGCTGAATTCCAAGCCGGACCTGCCAAGGAAAGGGTTAATCCTACACCTGTGTGCATGTTCATAATGTGGATTTTTTTTCCTGAGCACATTATTAGTCTCTTAGCTCATTTACAGACCATAATGAAGTCATTATGATGCCACCAGGATCTTCTGCCAGAAAGCTGGCAATCTTTAATCTGCTTCCTCTGCTGCAGCTCACAAAGGAGGGGAGAAACCAAAACACTGATTTCAGCTAACAGTGCTTTTATTTGCAGTGCCGGGGCCCGGCACATGCTGAGAAGAAAATTCTTTTGTTTATTCCCCGTCCTTCTGCTGGGTTCTACACAACAAACAAGGCCTGGAAGATCAGGGCAGCACAAAGCCACCCTGCCTTCTACAGCTTTCCGTTTCTCTGCACCTTCCTCTGGCCATCCCGAGCCAGCCAAAGTGAAGTTAAACATTCATTGGGAGGAGCCCCAGGTACTGAGTTTCCAGGCACAGTCACATCGCTGGGCACTCGGACCTTCCCGGGGGGACAACAAAACCCACTGAGCAGAGACTTCTCGGAGAAGTGTGCCAGGAAACAGCAGCTGGAGTGCCAACAGAGAGGACCTTCCGTGGGAGGCAGGAGGTGGGCAAAGACAGGAGGGTCAGTGCCCCCCAGCGCAGTGTCACACTGAGCAGGGCAGGTGGGGGGATTCCCTCTGTCACCCAGAGTCACAGAACCCCAGAAGGGTTTGGGCTGGGAGGGACCTGAAAGATCATCCAGTGCCACCCCTGCCATGGGCAGGGACACCTTCCACCAGCCCAGGGTGCTCCAAGCCCCGTCCAGCCTGGCCTTGGACACTTCCAGGGATCCAGGGGCAGCCACAGCTTCTCTGGGCACCCTGTGCCACCCTCACACGGAGGAATTTCTTCCATCTATGTAATCTAAATTTCTCCCCTCTCAGTTTGAAGCCATTCCCCTTGTCCTGACCCTCCATCCCTTGGAAATTGTCTCTCTCCATCTTTCTTGGAGCTCGTTCAAGTCTTGCAAGGCCACAGTGAGGTCCCCCCAAAGCTTCTCCTCTCCAGGCTGGACAATCCCAGCTGTCCCAGCCTTTCCTCCCAGCAGAGCTGCTCTATGCTCTGACCATCCTGGTGCCTCCTCTGGACTCTCTCCAGCAGCTCCATGTCCTTGCTGTGCTGGCCCCCAGGGCTGGAGGCAGCTCTGCAGGTGGGGTCTCACCTGGGGGGCACAGGGGCACAATCCCCCCCAACCTGCTGCCCACACTGCTCCTTTTTGTTTCCTGATTAAACAGCCCCTCTGCTGTTTCAGTCTGGGGGGTTCCTCTCCAGGCAGGTTCCCAGAGGCGCTGGCTGAGCCCAGTTTTCCCAGTGGCAGTGGCTGGGATAGCCCTGGGTTCCACCACAGAGCAGGAGCTGCCCCAGCCCTGCCCAGCCCTCCACAGAGTTCTCTTCCATGTGCCCCATGTATTGGTGTCTGCTATAAAAGCCCCAGAGGGGAGTAGGTCAGGAAGCTGAGTCTGAGGGCAGGTGACTCCTGGGACCATTGTCCTTTCTGAGGGCCTGGTCTGAAGTCCAGTGAAGCTTCTCATTATTTTTATCACCTAAAAAGATTATCAGAAGGATTTGATTTTACCGCTACCAACAAATTGGGGAGTCCAGAGAAGCTGTGGCTGCCTCATCCTTGGAAGTGTCCCAGGCCAGGTTGGACGGGGCTTGGAGCAACCTGGGCTGGTGGAAGGTGTCCCTGCCCATGGCAGGGGTGGCACTGGGTGGGCTTTAAGATCCCTTCCAACCCAAACCACTCCAGGATTCTAAAATGCTGGAAAAGCGCACAAGAATTTCCTGTCCAATGTAAAGAGTTGGTAAATTCAGTGTCCTGGTCATAGTTCATTTCCAGATGTTCTGCTCACTGCTGAGTCCTCCTGAAGCTTCACTTCCAAGTCCTTGAGCATCCTCCCACCATTGCGCCACAGCCCTGAGTTACCAGTCCTGTGCTCTCTTCCAGAGTTTTGATTTGCCCTGGGTCCTGAATTGGGATGAAAATGAAGATTCCTGCTCATTCCAAGGGAGCAGAAAGCACTGAGGGGCCGTGAGGGCTCTGTGGGCAAGTGCAGATTGGAAGAGGAAGAGCCAGTGAGTCTCTCGGGGGTTGCTTGTCACCAAACCGATTAGTTCTGCTCTCTGAATTTACATGTGGCACACACTGCACAGCTGGGGGGCCACGATAAGACGAGAAGAACAGCCTTGGACTTGCAGCAGATGAGCAGAACCAGACAATGCAACTCAGAAACGGCTCGGACCACCCAGCTCACTGGTGGGAACCTTCAGGGGGGCAACTCCAAGCTGCAGCCTCCAAGAGAAATGGGGAGAAAGGCAAGGATGGGGAGATGTTCCTCCTCCAGCACCAGCGACTGGCAGTGCAGCGTGTGAGTGTCGCTCAGGGCAGAACTCGGGGCGGTCTGTGGTCACACCCAGCCCTGGTGGCCCTGAGAGCTCGTGGGCTCCCTCCTGGTGGCACAGCATCCTGGCAGAGGGACAGTGAGGTGGCTCTGGGACACGGCCCGGGAAGCAAATGGGCTGAGACCCAGGAGCAGCCAAGCAGGGCAGGAACGGGACATCTGTGCTCCCACCTGAGTTGTTGGTCATGCCTTGGTCCCAAAGCAGCCCCAGAGCTGTCCCCATCCCTCTGGAGATGCCTCCTCATGCCCCCTGACAGCAGAGAGGGTTGAATTTAGCACTGACAGGGCACAAGCACTGCACCCGTCCTTTACATCCTGATGTCATGGAGAGCCACGGCAGAGATTCCATGGAAAAAACATAACCAGGATGTTTCACCCCACAACACCAGGACCTTCTGTACTGAGCTGTGCTAGGGCCAGAATGCAGCAGCACCTTCTGGCCGGCAGGGCTGGAAACAGGGCAGCAGGAAGCTCTCAGGAAAACCTGGAAGCTGCCAAGTGCCTGTTTCCAGGTGGGAAAGGGGCCACCAAGGGGGAAATTGAGTGACAGACGACATAAATATAAACCAAAAATCACAGATGGATGGCAGCCCTTCAGAGGAGGGGAAACTGAGACTCCTGAGGGGGAATCTCAGCTTGGGATGGGGAGAAGAACTGCCCCAAGCCACGGCTTGGGAGACACGGGGGCATCCTGGGGCACCTCCAGTGCTCAGATGGTACTGCAGAGGGAACTGGGAGGAAAGTGCGGTGGGGTCAACCAGCAGGTCAAAGGAGGTGATTCTGCCCATCTCCTTTGCTCTTGTGAGACCCCAGCTCGAGTCCCGTGTCCAGCTCTGGGGGCCAGCACAGCAAGGACATGGAGCTGCTGGAGGAAGTCCAGAGGTGGCCGTGGAGATGATACCAAGGCTCTGGGAAAGGATGGGAGAGCTGGGGGTGTTCAGGCTGGAGAAGGCTCTAGGGAGACCTGAGAGTGCCTTCCAGTGCCTAAAGGGGCTCCAGAAGAGCTGGAGAGGGACTGGGGACAAGGGATGGAGGGACAGCACAAAGGAAATGGCTTTCCACTGCCAGAGGGCAGGGCTGGGTGGGATATTGGGAAGGAATTGCTGGCTGGGAGGGTGGGCAGGCCCTGGCACAGGTTGGGCAGAGAAGCTGTGGCTGCCCCTGGATCCCTGGAAGTGTCCAAGGCCAGGCTGGACGGGGCTTGGAGCAACCTGGGCTGGTGGAAGGTGTCCCTGCCCATGGCAGGGGTGGAACTGGGTGGGCTTTGAGGTCCCTCCCAATCCAAACCATTCTGTCATCAGTGCTGAATCCATGGATTTGGGTGCTTGAAGGTCAGGAACATCAACTTCTCGGGGGATGATCACTCCAGAGCCACCTCAGCCCAGAGTTTGGGGAACCACTTGGACATCCTTCACTCCTCCCTGGCACCCTCAGACACCTCCTGCCCCTGCTTCTAACCCCAGTGAGACTCCCCAGCCCTGCACCCGTCAGTCCAGAGAGAGGGCAGGGCAAGGCACAGACACCTCCTGAGCGCCAGGTCGGTCCCCTGGGGCCCAGGGCACGTTGCCTGTATTAGTACAGATTTATCACATTGGCCATTATTTCTTCACACTGTGGGTACAGTAGAAAATTAAGAAGATTAAGAAGAAAATCTGCACCAATTTCTCACTAATCTTGCCAACCACGAGGCACGTTATTACTAGAAACACGTAAAATGCACTTTTGCTCGGGATGCATCCTATAATTTGTAAATACCCAACGTGTGAATTAAATTATATTTATATATATATCCTTTTCATTCAAGGTGCCCTGAGTCCATGACATCACCAAATGTCTTTGTTGGTGCCACACCTCTAACGCTGGTGGGTCCCAGGCTCGAAGCCAGGTGGGGATACGTGACCCTGGCAGCACAAGCAGCCAGGGAAGAGCTGGTTCTGTGCTCACACTGGGCTCTGAAAAGATCTCACTTCAGGCTTCGTGTCCTGCAAACTTGGCTGAGAAAGCTCGGCCTTGAAAAGGAGAATTACCGAAAGGTCAAGCAGCATGTGAGACACTCTGTTTCCATGTCCCCACTCTGCCCCAACTCCTTTCCCATCCCTCAGGATTATAATTTTTATAATTGTGCCAAAGGAAAAAAAGGGCTGGGGCATTTCCAGTGTGTGATTGAGATGCCAACTGGTGAAGCCCCGTTTTTGAGCTGGGTTTTAAATCACCGCAGGCAGATTGAATGGGGTGCCTTGGTTGGGAAGCTCACCTACCAGCAGAAGCCCAGGGTGGTCCCTCTGCAAACAGCCCCCCTTGGCTCCTGGGCATTATCGAGAGAGGAAGGACCTTTCAGGCCTGCTGAGCATCCTTTTGTCTCATCCTGCTCTTAGATCTCCCTGGAAATGAACCTTCAGCCTTCTGGAAGCAGGTTCCGCAGAGAACTCCGTGGCGCTGTGGGCCCTGGAAGTGCCAATCCGTGTTTTACTTCCACAAGCAAAGCAAGAGGCCTTTTTGTTCCCCTCAAATAACACCGTAATTGTTTTGTCCTTCTTGTCTACAGAACGTTAAACAGCGGGGCTCGTTTGTCACACAGAATGAAATTAAAGGAAGCACAAGTTAATGTGTGTCTGCTCAGAGGGCACTGATGCCCGTGTTCTGCCAGCACCACCCACTTGTTCACCCTGGAAAAGCCAAATGGCATTCCCCAAGCCGGGAGCAGCTCATGGAGCTCCCCAGTGCCAGGCGTGGAGCCAGGATTGACTTCCCTGCTCAGGGCAGCTCCAAGTGTTTCCCCAGCATTCCAGCATCCCCCCGTTCCCATGTCTCTGCACGCTCTGCAAGCTGCGTCCACTGAGAGTGTCCTGTTTGGGATTGGAAAGCAAACCTTCCCCCGTGGGCTGCTCGCAGCACAGCCACCCAAAGTGCTGCTCTTCCAAAGGGGCAGCCGCTGCTCCAGGGGGCACAGCCACGTCCTGCTGGAGAGGGAAAAGCAAACGCTGGAGCTGCAGCTGCTCCTGGTTGGAATTCCACTGCAAAGACTCCGGGGTCTGGGGCCTTTAGAACCTGGGGAGACCTCAGCACCTCAAAGAGCTGTGCTTGGTGGCACCCTGGGAGTCCAGCAGCATCCCAGCTCCTTGCCCTGGTTCCATGGAGCTCCTTGAGGCATTTCCCAGCACTCTGAGCCTTTTCCTCACCCAGGAGGAATTTTATGATCCCGTTGTCCTGTCCAGCTGCAGGAGAAGAGAAAGGCTGGAGAGGAACAGTGATGAGGCAGAACAGGGTGGGTATTAATAGAGAATCCTGGAATGGTTTGAGTTTGGAGGAACCTTAAAGCCCATCCAGTGCCACCCCTGCCATGTCAGGGACACCTTCCACCAGCCCAGGGTGCTCCAAGCCCCGTCCAACCTGGCCTTGGACACTTCCAGGGATCCAGGGGCAGCCACAGCTTCTCTGGGCAACCTGTGCCAGGGCCTGCCCACCCTCCCAGCCAGCAATTCCTTCCCAATATCCCATCCAACCCTGCCCTCTGTCAGTGGGAAGCCATTCCCCCTTGTCCTGTCACTCCATCCCTTGTCCCAAATCTCTCTCCAGCTCTCCTGGAGCCCTTTTTTGGAAGGGGCTCTAAGATCACCCCAAAGCTTCTCCTCTCCAGGCTGGACAATCCCAGCTGTCCCAGCCTTCCCTCCCAGCAGAGCTGCTCCATGCTCTGACCATCCTGGTGCCTCCTCTGGACTCTCTCCAGCAGCTCCATGTCCTTGCTGTGCTGGCCCCCAGGGCTGGAGGCAGCTCTGCAGGTGGGGTCTCACCTGGGGGGCACAGGAGCACAATCCCCCCCAACCTGCTGCCCACGCTGCGGGACCAGCCCAGGGCCCAGTTCCTTTCTGAGCCACTTACCCCTGATACCTCCATTTTATTTCCCCTAAAATTCCCAGCCTGGCCCTTCAGCTGCAGTTCGTTTTGCCCTGGTTGCACCTGTTGGGAAGTAACCCCAAAAATTCCTCGTGTTGCTGCTGGCGCAGCTTGCTGGAATATTTCTGTATCTCCATCTGAGTTTAATAACCTGGCTGCGTGTTGAAGCTCCCTTGTTGTCTCCTCAGCTGGAGGGCAGTGGGAAGCTGTCCCTGTGCCAGAAGTTTCCTCTACAAGTCAAACAAACTGGAGCATCCAGACAACCCAGTGATGTGCCCCGTGTCCCTCAACCAGCACCGAGA
Organism: Sclerurus mexicanus; assembly: GCA_013396755.1. NCBI lineage: Eukaryota > Metazoa > Chordata > Aves > Passeriformes > Furnariidae > Sclerurus > Sclerurus mexicanus. Next base: position 29,433 of record VWZF01005624.1, read on the forward strand.
GCTTCATGACACTGGTCTGGGGTCCAGCAAGGAAAGCAGCCCCCACCCGAGAGAGCGCATTGAATTAACCAGGCACAGAAACCCCACTGAGACCAGCAGGACCAGCGTTCTGAAATAACGAGCACAGGAGAAGCTTCCAGTTCTTGGGGGTATCAAAGGGCCAGGGTGTTTCACACACAATTAGCAGTCAGTTCCTCATTAAAGCTGCCCCACGGAGCAGCAGGTGGGCACACACGGTGTCCCTAACGCCCCCGGGCTCGCTGGGCTCTGCTTTGGGGTCATTACAAAAGCACTTTGGGCTTTGCAGAAAGGCAAAGAACTTGTTCAGGTCTCAGGCCCCAAGCTGTGGTGGGTAAGGCAGACCTTGAGCAGGAGAGTTATCATGGAATCATGGAATATCCTGAGCTGGACCATCCAGTGCCAGCCCTGCCCAGGACACCCCAGCAATCCCCCTGTCGTGGTGTCCAAACCCTCCTGGAGCTCTGGCAGCCTTGGGGCCGTGCCCACTGCCCTGGGCAGCCTGCTCAGTGCCCACCACCCTCTGGGGGAAGAGCCTTTTGCTGAGATGCCCCCTGAGCCTGCCCTGGCACAGCCCCAGCCCTTCCTGGGTGCTGTCCCTGCTCACAGGGGTCAGAGATGAAGCTGCCCCTCGGTAGGAGCTGCAGCTCCGCTGAGCTCTGCCCTCAGTGTCCTCTGCTCCAGCTCCTGGAGGATGGACCCTCTCCCTGTTGGCAAAGCCACCTTTCCTGCACGAAGTCCCGACTCTCTGAATGCAGCTCCAGGTGCCACTCCAGAGAGAGGATGCCAAGGTGCCAAGACTGCCCCGAGCTCCCAGTGCTGGTGGCACTGCAACCGAACCCAGCTCCTCCTCACCTGTGGGTGCCTGATGTCCCCAGCCCTCAGTGCCACCCACACCACCACGCAGGAGCACAACCTGGTTGGCCTGGAAACCCTTCCCGATACGGAAAGATGTGTGATTAATTGACCTGCAAGATTGACCAGAGATGTTATAGAGTACCCATCCCTGGAAGTGTCCACGGCCAGGTTGGACAGGGCTTGGAGCAACCTGGGCTGGTGGAAGGTGTCCCTGCCTATGGAAGGAATTGGAATTAGATGATCGCTCAGGTCCTTCCAACCCAAACCATTCCATGATTCTCTAGGTTTGCAAACCCTTGAAGGGGGAGTAGTGGCACCACTGTGGCTGGAGAGCCCAATCCTCTGGAGTTCTGTCCTGTTCCTGCCCTCCTGGTGGGCCATGACCTTCACCCACCCTCAGTCCTGGTCAGCCCAACACTTGATTTTCCCACTCCAAATGGGGATCCATATTCCGAATGTAACGTTTCCAGGACAGTCACACGTTCCATACCTCACCCCTGGGATACCAGCAGCAGTTCCTCTCCTTTTGGAGATGCCAAGCAAACCCAGCAGCCTCCCAGAATCCCTGCAGGCAAACACAGGGGGGCTGCAAAATGGGCTCAGATGAAGTATCTGATCCCTAAAACAATAAATTAGCAATTTGAAAAAGGAAAAAATAATTTGCTGGGACTCCTAAAATATGGACCGCTATTCCCATGACGATGAGTGACAGGAATTCTGTGGGAAAAGACCCTCATTGCTGCCCAAAAGAATGGTTTTCCATGAAAGCTCATGGATACGGAGGGTCAGAAATTCCCTTGCAGAGCCCACACGGTCCTGGAGAGCTAAAGGAGGAGCACCCAGGAGATGATGTTTCAGAAAGCATCAGCTTTACCCCGGGGGAAGATTCAGGTGGTTGAGCAAAATTCCTGATAAAACGGACCGTAAGGTGCCATTCCCAAGGAATTCAAACCAACAAGGCCCCCGTAAATGGGAATTGGGAGCACAGGAACCCCTCTAAGCAGACCCTGCCACGTTAAGGGATGGTGGAGGTGACACATCAGCTGGGAGAGGCTGAGCTCGTGGGTTTGGAGTCACCTCTGGGCTGGAGAGGAGAGCCCCGAGAACCTGGGGAGCCCCAGGGCTGGAGACACGGATTGAAAGCCAGCAACACAGGGAGAATTCGGGAAAGGGAGCCCAGCCAGCTGACTCATGGGCTTTGTTTGTGCCACTGCCTCTGAGACAGACACCAAAAGGAAATAAAGCTCCAAAATCTCGGCCCCTCCTTTGCAAGGAGCACAGCCTAGAAATATTTATTATGATTATGAAAAGAAACGATTGAGCAGTGACATTCAGTGTTTCCATTCTTCCATCAGTTCTGGTTATTTCTACTTTTCTTTTTTTTTCTTTTCCTTGTGGGCTTTGTAAAAACACCAGAATAATGGCAATTTATTAAGAACTGGCAGCCCCTCAAAATAGTTTCTCCTTAATGTGAACGCTCTTACTGACACTGTAAAATTTATTTACAGTTTCTCTTTTTTCTTCTGTTCATTGTTTGGAAGTAGCAGAGGACACCAATAAAAAAACACAAAGCGGTTATTTATGCTAAACAGATGTGAAAAGCCAGATGCAACAGGGGTGATAACCAGCAGCTGGGCCCGAGACGCTGCGTTTGGCTCCGGGTGTCCTTCAGAGCCCCAGTTTTCAGAGCAGCTTTCTCTGTCAGCCACTGGATTTGCAGGTAAAGGGATGTTGGTGGTGGAAATCCGAGTCCCCACGGCTAAAGGCCTGAAGAAGAAGAGGAGAACGTCCCTTCTAAAGTGCTTCCCACACCTGGTGCCTTCCCCACTTGAAAATAGAACCAAACAAACCCTCCAAAAACCCCAACACAAAACCCAAGAGAGACTGAAACATAACAACGTGAAAAATTCTAATCCGGTCCAAGTGCTGCCCGGATTTGCCTCCGACACCTCCAGAGATGGGCGCTCCAGGCTGGGGGGATTTTGTCCTGGCACTGGCTGATGATGGTTGGGAAGGAGACAAATCATCATCCAGTCCAACCCCGAGATGGGAAAGTGCCACAAACACCGCGGGCTCGTGGCAAAGGGAGCTCAAAGTGGTGCCTCGGGTGAGCTCACGTCAAGAAAGGGACAAATGCATGAAACTAGGAAGTGCCCAAGGCTACCACATAATAAAATCATGGAATATCCTGAGTTGGAAGGACCCCCAAGGACCATCCGGTCCAACTTCTGGCCCTGCCAGGACACCCCAACAATCCCCCCTGTCCCTGCCCCGTTGTCCAAATGTTCATCTAGTTTAGCTTTTGCCTTCTTTTGGGTGGGGCTTGGAGCACCCTGGGCTGGTGGAAGGTGTCCCTGCCCATGGTAAGGGTGGCACTGGATGGTCTTTAAGGTCCACTCCAACCCAAGCCATTCTGGGATTCCATGAATCATTCTGCAGGAAATGAAGCTGAAATCTCCTAGCCCAGTCCCTGCTCTTCCACCCCCCAAAGTGCTGCAACATCCCTTTCTGGCCTCGTCCTCCACTCCCGCACCCCATAACTTCCCTGACAATTCCCTGGTCCATGGAATATTGTGGTTCTGTGCCACCCCTCTGTTCACCGGGTCTTATTCCCTAATCCATGCCAGCTACTTGTCCACACTGTCCTGATGGAAAGGTGCCTCTCCCTCATTCTTGAGGCATCACAGAACACCCTGAGCTGAGAGGGACCATCCAGTGCCACCCCAGCCCTGCCCAGGACACCCCAACAATCCCCCTGTCCTGGTGTCCAAACCCTCCTGGAGCTCTGGCAGCCTTGGGGCAGTGCCCACTGCCCTGGGCAGCCTGCTCACTGCCCACCACCCTCTGGGGGAAGAGCCTTTTGCTGAGATGCCCCCTGAGCCTGCCCTGGCACAGCCCCAGCCCTTCCTGGGTGCTGTCCCCATGTACAGGAGCATGAAGAGGTCACATCCCAGGTGTTGTGCTGGGTCCAGGTCCCTTGTCCCCTCTGGCCACGGAAGGAGCCAAGGCCAGGACGGTGGGTGGTCTGAATCCCACAGCACCCTCAGCCAAAGGCACGGGAGCAGCCAAGCAGGACACAGCTGGATGCTCCTGCCTTCTCCTGCCCGTGGCTCTCCCTCACAGCTCGTTCCAGCGCTGTTGTTTGGTTCTCTTCCTATAAAGGATTCATTGAACTCCGAGGGGAACACCAAGTAAATGGAAAGAGGAGGGGGGAAAAAAAGGGCAGCGATAAATTTTGCAGCACATTGTCCCAAACAGAGCCGGGCCAGGTGCAGAGCCATGATTAGGATCAAGTGTTGGGAAGTGATCCAAGGGCTTGGGCTGAGCTCACTCAGAGGCCTGGCTGGGCTGTGCACAGCAAAGCAGCTCAGCAATAGCTGCTCTGTCACTGTCACCTGCCTGGCACTGCGTGAGGCATGGGCTGGAAAGGTCACTGCCTTGGAGTGCCAATGGAAGAGAAATTAGGATTAGTCTGGGCTGGTCCCGCAGCGTGGGAGCATGGACAGGGGGGACTGTGCCCCTCTGCCNCCTGCCCATGGCAGGGGTGGCACTGGGTGGGCTTTGAGGTCCCTTCCAAAGTATTCCAGGATTCCATGACATTTTGAGTCCCGTTTCAAAGCCGAGGGAAGCAAAGGCCTCATTGCCTGCTAAAAGGGCAGGAGAACCTCCAGGGTCAAAGCTGGGCTTTCTGAAGAGCTTCAGACTCTGTCAGAAGGGAAACAAAGAGTGTGAGGGAGCTTTTGAGGGAGAAACTTCTGCAAACCGGGCTCCAGGTGTGTGCTGGTGCCCCTGACAGGTGAGAGGCACAGCAGGGGTTGTTGGGAACACCAGAGTAGTGTGGAAAATCCCAAAAGCAAGAGCTGCAGAACATTTTTATGTCCTACCTGGGAGCAAGTCCCAGCTTGTCCTCACAGCAGAACTGCTCTTAAACATGTGTTAGCACAGTGGTTGCACAGAAATAGCTGGTAAATCTTATTGAAGCCAATTAAGGGAAATTAAAAGGAAAAAAAAAAAAAGGTCCAAAGAGTTCTAGGTCCTTCCTCCCCCCAGGAAAGCAAGAAGCATCCAGAAGAGCTTCCAAACAATACATTTAATTTTCACATACCTCTTCCACCCACTTGGCGTGGGTGTGGAGTGATTTCATGAGCAGCTATTATTTCACTCGCAAGAAAAATGCCTGTAAGGGAAAGAAGTGTCCAGGTGTCAGAGTTGAAACTATTCCCGGCTTCGTGGCTTGTCCTCAACAAAACCTCGGGCACAGAAAATGCAGAGCAGCTTCCCAGGCCGTATCCTCTTTCCTGAGGTGGTTCCTTGGCCCTTTGTCTCAATACCAGGTTTGGAAGACATCTCTACCCCCTCGGGAGAGGAATCCGAAGCGGAGGCTCTCCCAGAAAAACCACATTTGTACAAACTTCCCTTCCCTGGACTCAAAAGCTCGAAGATTGTTTTAGAACTTCCATGGCTCCTGGCCAGGAATATCAAAAAGGCTTCGTGTGGCCACGAATCAGCTGAAGTGGTCGATGTGAGGAGACAACTGGCCAAAGTTTCACCCAGGGCTGGATGGTTCACATTTCTGAGGAAGCCGAGGAACAAAAGGCTCTGCCTTGCAAAAACCAGGGGCTCCTGAGCCTTCCTGAGAGTCCCAACACACGCCGTGACCTTTCCCGGTCCCAAGCACCGACAGAGCTGCAGTGGTGAAGAACCATGTCCTGATATTTCTTTCGGTGCTGGCACAGTGACAAGGACACCCCAAACCTCCACATCCCGCACACTTACCCATAAAAGAGCTGTTTGCCCAGAAAATATTTATTTCTCCACAGAGCGTTTATGTACCTGTAAAATTCTTGCAAAGACATTCTCACACTCGTGTCCTGCTGAAAGACAACACGTTTGGATGGTGCCCTCAGGCCCATGGTGGGATTGCTGGGGTGTCCTGGGCAGGACCAGGAGTTGGACTCAGTGACCCTTCCAACCCATAACATTCCATGATTCCATGACCAGCATCTTTTGGCTGCTGTATCTCCTGTTCCCAGAGATTTTGATGTCAGGAAACTGGGTATTTGTCTCATCTTAAGTTCCTTCTCTCATGCTGCTTTTGAGGCAAATATCTGTGTGTTCCCATCTCAGTTGGCCAGGAGAAGATGTGAGGTTCCTGACAAGGTTTGGAGATGGATCACTGATCTTTAAGGTCCCTTCCAGCCCAGGCCATCGTTTGATCCTACGGGAATGGAAGTGGCCCAAAGCCTGCAACAGCTTTTACTGCGATGTTAACTGGGAAATACAGGGCTTGGGTAACTGTCCTTCCTTCAGGAGTGCTTGGATTTTCCAAGGGGGCAGGTTGGACAAGGTGGAGTTCCAGGGCCTGCCCACCCTCCCAGCCAGGAATTCCTTCCCAATATCCCATCTATCCCTGCCCTCTGGCAGTTTAAGGCCATTCCCCTTGTCCTGTCCCTCCATCCCTTGGAAATTGTCTCTCTCCATCTTTCTTTTGGCTCCTTCAGGTCCTGCAAGGCCACAGTGAGGTCCCCCCAAAGCTTCTCCTCTCCAGGCTGGACAATCCCAGCTGTCCCAGCCTTTCCTCCCAGCAGAGCAGCTCCATCCTCTGACCATCCTGGTGCCTCCTCTGGACTCTCTCCAACCATATGAGATGCCCACAATCTGCTGCCCAGGGAAGGACCATCTGAGTTGGTTGATAACAGAGCACTGGGGGCCAAATATCCTTGGAGCTTCCCTTGGGAACTGGGGCAGGACACCTAAACTTTGCACAGAAGGTTCCTGCTCAGGTGGTTGGGCTGCTGTAACACAGAGACACTTTGGAGCATTTCAATTTTAAACATTCCCCTCCACCATTAAGATACTCCGATTTTGAGGATCAGGTCAGAGGAGGCATCTCCTTCTCCACGACTTCCATGGGCAGCTCTGCATTCCAAGGTTTCCCCGGCGCTCCTTAACTAGGGGGTCGTGTTATAAACTGAAGAGCAGCCCCAGTGGTGAGGAAAAGGAGCAGCCAGAGCCCTGGGCAGTGCCCGGTGCCCAGGTACCTGCCAGGCTGATTGTGCAATTGCACTGTTGGTCAGAAACGGCAGCGCGGGAGCAGAAAATCTTCCCGCTGGGGATGGAACTTCGCAGCTCCAGGGCAGCTCTGCCAGCCCAGGAAATGTTTGGGGACGGAGTGTGCCAACCCAAAGGACTGGCACTGCGGGTCACCCAGGGCTGGGGCTGATGCTCCGCACACAGCCCAGGGAGGAGCAGCAGCAACACCCCCTTTACGTGGTGGGAATCCATAAATAAAGAATGGAAAAAGGGGGAAAATCCCCTCCCTGTCGCCGTGTTCCTTTGGATGGGCCGAGCTCTGCGGATGGGAAAGCTGTAACACCACGAGGCCTTGGCATTTGCGCCCTTGAGAGCATCGTGTGGGGCAGGGGCAGCGTCTTGCTGCTTTTAGCGAAGTCCAAAGCGGCCCTTGGAATCATTTTATTTTAATTAAAGCCCGCCTGTGCAGGGTGTGCTGAGCCGCCGCTTCGTTTACAGATACAACGAGAAAGATACGTGATGTAAATAAAACGCAAATAGAAATAATATTGACAAAATACAGATATAGAGATTTGGAGAGAGAGGAATGTAACTGTAATGGAGACACACGCACTCCTCATGTTTCCTTCCTTGGTTTGCCAACACAGAGGAGAGCGGATTGAAGCCAAAGAGCCAGGAATTCCTGCAGGATTCCAGCAGGAGGACGCAGCCCTGGGATGCTCCTGCCTTGGCTGCCCGGAGCAGGCTCTGGCCCCCAGCCCACACAGGGACACTGGCCCTGGCAATGTCCCAGCACGTTTGGCTCGTCAGGTAAACGGAGGGGGCAAAAGGCTCAGGTTCATTTTCAGTCCCTTCCTGGAATCTCAGGATGGTTTGGGTTGGAAGGGACCTTAAAACCCATCCAGTGCCACCCCTGCCATGGGCAGGGACACCTTCCACCAGCCCAGGCTGCTCCAAGCCCCGTCCAACCTGGCCTTGGACACTTCCAGGGATCCAGGGGCAGCCACAGCTTCTCTGCCCAACCTGTGCCAGGGCATCCCCACCCTCCCAGCCAGGAATCCCTTCCCAATATCCATTCCAAACCCACTTTCCCTCAGTCTAAAACCATTCCTCCTTGTCCTGTCCCTCCAACCCTTGGAGAAATCCTCTCTGGGCCTGACCTGCAGCTGCTGGTGCTTCTCCTCCTAAAAATTTTCCCGGGCTATAAATGATCTCAGGATCATGCCAGGATCTCTTCCCAGCTGGATCTTCACTTACTTTTCCCGGTTTTCAGCAGGGCAAAGGGCATTCGTATTTCCGGTCCGAATTATCCCTGCTCCCAGCAAAGTCATTCCGTGTCCAGAAGGAGCTCCATCGGAGAGCACCGTGTCACTGCTTTGCCAGCAGAAGGTTTTCATGGGAAGGTTTCCCTTCCCAGGCCAAGCTCCATCCCTCATGGTCGTGGCTCGGCGCTTGGGACACGGAGTCCTAAATTCGAGTGACCCGGAGTGAAACACGGTGAAGGTTTGCCATGAGAAACATCAAATGTGCTCTGGGCAAGGCGGGAACTCGGATCCAGATTTCCCCTGTGCCAAGGCAGCAACTCGGGCATCCAGCTTGGCATCCCACGGATCAGTGGGAAGAATCTCCCAGTCTGGATTGAATCACTGCAACAGAATCCAAGGGACATTGGATTTCATGACCCCCTGACCCTCCAGCCTGGTTCTCTGAGGTTCCTTAAGGGCTGTCCCCTCATCACTTGGAGGTGCTTCCTCCAGTCCCTTCCCGACTTCCATGGGGAATGTGACAGGGAATTCTTACCTTAGAACCTGTTCACTGCACGATTTCCATTAGAGGAACTTGGACCACCCAGGTGGAACCAAGGCTTTTTGGGTTGTTTTGTTGTTAAAACTTGAATTCCAACTAAGAACTGTTTCCATATATTGGGGATTTTACTTCTCACACCTTAAATAATCACTGGACTAATTCCAGCAATCCTGGAAAATCCCAGCCCTCAGAACTGGCCAAAATTGCTTCTTACAGACACGGGTGGGTGGTTTCCGTGCCCGTCTGTGCAGCAGGACGTGGGTCCTGCACTGAAGGAAATCAGGGACATAATTCTGAAATCAAGTCATTATCTCTGAAATCAAGTAATTATCACTGAAATCAAGGACATATCTCTGAAATCAAGTCATTATCACTGAAATCAAGGACATAACTGAAATCAAGTCATTATCTCTGAAATCAAGGGCATAACTCTGAAATCAAGTCATTATTACTGAAATCAAGGGCATAACTCTGAAATCAAGCGTATTTAACACCCTGAAACTCTCCGTATGTGTCTCACTGAGAGAGGCGCAGAACAAGCCCAGGCATTTATAGAAGGCAGAGCTCCGTTTATTGCCAGCAATATTAATTTTCCCATGAATTTTTCCCGCTGCAAATGGCGCCATAAATTACAGACCTGGGTCTGGGCTCCCTTCGCCCATTAATAATTGGATTTTTGGGAGCTTCTGCAAATGAAGCAGCGGCAACACGGGTGACCCTTTGTGTCCCACGTGGAAACCTAAAGGCGTTTCTTTATTATTTATAGATTTCTTTATTTCTCCTTTAGGACGGGAAATTCCCAGGATTCTTTAGGATGGGCAATTCCCAGGGTTATTTGCACTGATGGGAAGAGTCCTCGGGCGGGAGAACTGTTTGCTTTTTATCAGCCTAAAATGGGTAAAAAGATGGAAAACCGAACAGGAAGGTCATTGATAATGATTAAAATAAAATAAAATAAAATAAAATAAAATAAAATAAAATAAAATAAAATAAAATAAAATAAAATAAAATAAAATATATCCTGGCGAAACTTCCCGAGAGGAGCTTTGGGTGCCTGGGAATGCTGGGCTGGAATTAAGGGATATTTTCCAGCTCTTTGGGCCTCTGAGGTGCCTCATCCCCCGGGACAAGCAGCAGTGGCACCTCAGTTAATTAGCGGGGCGTAATTAAATCCTTCAAATTTTAACTTTTGCCTCTATTTATTTCCAGAAAATCAAAATACCGAGGGTGGAAAAACACTGGGGGCCAAGAGAGACACTTTATTTGGAATAAAACTCAGGCCCGCTCGGAACTGTTTGGTGCTGGGAATGTCAAAAATGGGAATGTTTCGCTCCGGGACAGCCAAAATACTCCTTTTTCCCCCCTTTTTCCCCCCCGCTCGGAAGGTTGTTTGTGTTTGTGGCTGCAGGAATTGGGTGTTCCTGACAGGACACCTCCCGAAGGCTGTGGGAATGCTCAGCGGGAGGGAAAACAGCCTGGGAAGGAGCCAGGCATTGGCAAAGAGCTCTTGGAGCGGCGGGATTGGGACCTCACCCCGGCCAGGCAAAGGGGGATTGGCAGGTGAGAGGAAAGGATCCAGAATTCCCAGCTTTGGGAATGTGTTCAAGCACCTCCCAGTTTCCAGAGCTTTATTATTTTGTTTTATTTATTTGTTATTTTATATTCCCGATATTTGGGGCTGGGCAGGATCGTCCAGCACCTCCTTCCTCTGGTGGCTGAAGAAACTTCACCTTCCTGGTAGGAAGGGATGGATTGGGGTGTTACCAAATCTGGGGTTTGCTGGATGAGATTGGGGAGAAATAAAAAAGACACTGGGGGAGGTAAAGAATTAAAAAAAAAAAAGCATGATGAGAATGGAATCACTTTGGGCATCACAAAATGAGCGCACACAGAGCATGAAAGGAAAGCCGAGGGGACAAGAGGAAGAATTTGTCACCTCCAAACACCTCAAATTGGTCATGCCCATGACCATTGTTTTGAGGATGGACTCATAGCCTGGATTGTCCTCAAGAACGGGCATTTTTGTGCCAGGCAAGTGGTGCTCCTGCCTTTGGTGGTTGCAGCTCCACCTGCCCAGGGCAAGGATTGCACCCCAAAGTCTGGGCTGAGCCTGAAGGATAACAGGGAATGATCCAAAACACTGGTATGGGCTTTGAAGGCACCTGAGCCTGGATCCTTGTGGACCACAGGCAGAGGTGTGGGGAGCAGCGCTGACCAGAAAGGGTCTAAAACTTCTCCTAGACTTATCATGGATTCATGGAATATCCTGAGCTGGAAAGGACCCCCAGGGACCATCCAGTGCCACCCCAGCCCTGCCCAGGACACCCCAACAATCCCCCCTGTCCTGGTGTCCAAAGGCTCCTGGAGCTCTGGCAGCCTTGGGGCCGTGCCCACTGCCCTGGGCAGCCTGCTCAGTGCCCACCACCCTCTGAGGGAAGAGCCTTTTGCTGAGATGCCCCCTGAGCCTGCCCTGGCACAGCCCCAGCCCTTCCTGGGTGCTGTCCCTGCTCACAGGGGTCAGAGATGGAGCTGCCCCATCCCGAGGAAGCTGCAAACCCCAACGAAGCCCCTCCAGACTCTTCCCCATCTTCACAGCCCCAAAATCATTCCTTTAAGGAAAGGTCCTGGAAAAGGGAGCACCGAGGGACAAAGGGCCCAAAATTGAGGCGATACCAGCAATTGATTTGTTCGCTGTATCTTTTGAAAAATACAACCCTGAGGCTGCAAAGCTCGGTGAGGACTGGAAGCCAAACTGAGGACTCCCATGGCACTGAATTGTTTTGTACCAGAGTTTGTTTGGGTTCATCTAATTCTGTTCAGCACCAACTGTCCCGTGGATCAGCTGCCTCTGAGTGCTGAAATGAACTGTTTCTCAAGACCAACCCTGTATTTTATTGCTCTAAACCCCAGAACTCTCTTCACTCATCTGCAATGGGTCCAGCTTGTGCTTCAGGTGCCATGGAAGTGACTCTGTGCACAGACAGGTCTCTCTCAGGTGGAGTGAAGGGGAAGAAGCTCTGCAGACCAGCCAAGAAAAACTGGGGAAGAGCCCTCAGCGGTACAGACTGAGTTCCTTAAATTGCCTGTACGACTCACAGGGAAAGAGGGATCATCCCAAAAGGCAGCTGGACACAGCCAGGGAAGAATGACCTCCTTACAGGAGCTTGCAGGACCTCAGCGAGCTCAGGGAGCATTTACATGAGGATGCAGAGGGAAGAGAATTCCCCCCTGAAGGACTGAGCCATTTCCCCCTCCTCGGAACCTCTCTGGAGCTTTGCAAAGCAAGAAAAACGTTGTCCTACGTTTATCGGGGTTCCAGGTGCCATTCCTGCATGGAATAAGAAACGGGAACAAACCTCCCTGCCCGATTCCCTTTCCCTAGAACACAGGGCAGAACTCGGCAAATCACATTTACCTGCCAGGAGGCTGAACTTCCCAGCGAAGGAGAATTCCTTAATGTTTCCAAGGAATTTGAAAAGCTGAACTGTTGGGAAGAGCCAGCAAAGAATTCCGTCAAGAGGAAGGGCTTTGATGGCAACTCCCACCAGCTGAAACTCTGCCTTCAGCTGATGCACGTGGAAATCCTGGAGAGACCAAGCCGAGGGGGAAGGAAAAAAAGAAGAATAAATATAGAGGCAGAAATGGAATAAAAACGAAGCAAAATCAGAAACTGAGGGGGAACATGGAGCAAAATATAGAAAGAGAAAGGAGTGCAAGAGAAAAAGGAAAGAACAGGGAACCATCAAGCAGATGAACGACGAGCAGATGTGAGGAATGAATTGCTGGACAACGACCAGAAACACCTCGGAGAATTGGGAAAAGAGGCAGAAATAGGAAGGGAAAGAAGCCAAAAATCACAAGAGCACTGGTTTTATCTTTGCAGTGTTTGTTTGGGGTTGTCCTACACGAACCTGACCAGGGGGTTCTGGGACTAGGCAGCGTCTTGCTGAGAAGCTGCAGCCGGGTGTGATCAAACGCCGTGTCCCCCAGAGGTCCTGCTGGAGAAAATCCCACCCCAGCACGTCCCTCTTACAGCTCTGGTCCATGTAGATGTTCTCTCTGCCGTGTGAGGGTCACCACAAGAGGCAGGAGAAATCCAGCTCAGCTCTGCTCTGGCACTGACAGAAGCCATCAGGTGTGTGCAGAAGGCTCCAGGACCATCTCCCTGGCTTCAGGACGAAGCCACTGGAGCGCTGTGTCCCCTTCAGCAGGACAAGACACATCTCCTGGGACTCTCCAGCTGCAGCTGTGGGAACATCTTTGCACACGAAGCAACCTCTTCTTTCTCTCCACTTCCATCCCATCCCATCCCTTGGTGTCGGAGTTGGTTGTGAGATAACCCTCCCCACGGCACCAGTTCATGGTGTAGAGGTGTCTTCATTCCCTCTGATGATTTCCCTCAGCCTGGGAGATTGTTTGTCCTCTGGATTTAAAAAACCCACACAAACACACACAATATGGTTTGGGAGTTAACCTGCATTAGAATCAGGATCACAGCCTGGTTTGGGTTGGAGGGGACCTTAAAGGTCATCCAATTTCAAACCTTCATGGGCAGGGACACCTTCCACCAGCCCAGGGTGCTCCAAGCCCCGTCCAACCTGGCCTTGGACACTCCCAGGGATCCAGGGGCAGCCACAGCTTCTCTGGGAATTCCATCCCAGCCCCTCCCCACACTCCCAGCCAGCAATTCCTTTCCAATGTCCCATCTATCCCTGCCCTCTGGCAGTGGGAAGCCATTCCCCGTGTCCTGTCCCTCCATCCCTTGTCCCAAGTCTCTCTCCAGCTCTCCTGGAGCCCCTTCAGGCACTGGAAGGGACTCTCAGGTCTCCCAAAGCTTCTCTTCTCCAGGCTGAACATCCATGTGGTCAAAAAATCCTATTTTTGTCCTAGAAAACTCATAAACTGCACAGCAGCAACAAAATAAAGATGATTAAGATCACATTGACCCAAATTCCACATTGCTTAATTGGCCTGTTAATTGACTAACTCCTCCTACAGCAGGAGGAGCATCACAGCCCTATCAGCTTGCCGTGGTTTCACTGGGGGGGGGGGGTAATTACCAAGACCCTGTTTCAAAATAAAGATAAAAGGAGCTGATTTTTCAGCCCAGGAGGGACTTCCCTGGCCACTGCCACACGGTCAGAGGGGACGTGTTTGTGTCCTGCCGAGCTGCTCTTGACAAGGGTTATTTTTATTTGCTGCCTGCAATGCAAATTAGAGCAGGGCTTTCTTACCTGGGATGATTGTTCAGTAGGATAAACCCAATCGGTCGATTCAATAAAAAAATCACATTTTAAACCTGCCCTTCATCCACCTCCAAAAATGTTTTTAAACACTTCTCTGTC
>VWZF01005625.1:0-23263 GCA_013396755.1 Sclerurus mexicanus
GAAGGGAAGGGAAGGGAAAAGAGGTCGAATGTTCTCCAGTGGATACCAAATATCAGTGGGCAGTGAAGTCTCAGTTGTAAGATTGGGTGAAGGAAAGGGTGAATGTCACTTTCAGACATTTTCTACTTAAGGGCTGCAGAGACAGATTTGTACCATTTCTCTGGAATGGTTCCACACAGCAGCAGGGAATAGCTCTGACGTTCACTTTGGGTAACCACTCAAAAGCCTCTCTGTTTGCCAAAGGCCATCCAGACCTCTGTAGTGTGAGTGAATAGACACTTTGAGTCCCTTAGAAACATCTCCATTATTTTCTTTTTTTCTCTCTGACTTTAAAATGCTGTAAGTGGTGAGTGTACTAGGCTGTTCTGAAAGCCTTAATCTGCACCAGCCCACACTCCAAGGAGAAGGAGAAGAGGTGCAACCAGGATTTCAAACAAAAGAGATCTGAACAGTTCTTATTTTATGAGCCTTCATCTTCAAAGAGCAGCTCTCCAACCATCCGACTACACAGTACACTTAAGGTTGCAACAATTAATGCACTGAGACCCAAACTCTACGTCTTTTTCAAATCAATTAAATAGGAGAGACCTACTCAAGTGTACTTGAAGATCTGAAACTTTCTTACCCTTGAATAACATTTTAGTAGGGATTCTGTATCAGCACTGAACTCAGTCCTTAAGCCTAATGCTGGGAGCTAATGAGGAGTCTTTCAGCTATTATGGAAATGAATGGGTACTTTAATGTTCAGCAGTTTGCAGAACTGGGCTCTGAAAAGGAAGGAACATATAGCACAGTGGATGGCTGTTTCAGTAATGCCAGATCACAGGAAATATTTCACGCAGGCTCTTTGCAATTCATACTTAATCATAATAGCATCCTTTTTCCTGGTATTTGTGCTGGACCAGTCTGCTTGTTAAAATATATGGAAGATTTGCAGAGGATCAAAACTGGTGCTATGAGACCATTTACAATATGAGCTAGAAGACAGCAGAGTGTGGCTATAAACAGGGCGTTTAACATGTTGCTCCTTCAGTACCTGCTCACAAATGGATATGATCTTGCAGCTGGAAATACAGAAAGGTAAAAGAACATTTTGATGTGATGCAGAGACCCAAGCAGAGTCACTGAAGGCTTTCAGCTCATTATGAACCAACTCCCTAGAAGCAACATGATTTCCCATTCTTTCCCATGTGCTCTGTTCCTTGTCCTTCCTCACATTGCTGGGCACTAACAGTGCATTAAATGTTTTTTTCTAACAAAATATGAGGAAACATTTTTTCTGCTTTTGAATAACATTGATGATTTTTTTTTCCTCCCTGCACCTTCCTAAGAGTACTAAAACAATGTCATTGAGCATTAAAACAATGTTTGTCCAGGTTCCTAAAGACAGTTGCGGGAATTAGAGTTTAGAAGCAAAAGAATTATTTCTTTCTCTATATCTACAATCTTGTCAGACATCATTGCTTTTGGGTACCTTTCTTTTGATGTCCATTTCACTCACTGTCTAAAGAAAAAAATTTCTCTCATGTCCAAACATCCATGTGTAAACTTTTCTGTTTACTGCTTGCATAGACACAGTATTTCATTTAGTGGAAGCGCTGCACATATTTCGAGAGATCAAAATCTGTTGTCACAGAAGTTTGAGAAAAATGCTGAAAGATTCAAATATTCCCTTAGCATGGTCCTTGTCAGGAAAGGTAGACTCCTCTGCATAATGCAAAGGACTTGGTACATAATATTTACTGCTATACATCTAATGCTGCAATATGCTTTCACCAATACTTAAACTATTGATTTTCTGCTAAAAGACTTTAAACATATCTTTTAATATAAATTACAAGTGATTAAGGAAATACATGGCAAATAAACTACTGAAAATGTAAAGGTGGCTTTTAAATAACACCTTTTTTTCCTTGATGTAAAATTTAGCTAGACATTTTCAACCACAACTCACTTTTTGTACTTTTATTTGATCACTAGAACCCAGTAGAGCAGCATATGGACACGCAGGAACTGAAATAGTTTGTCTTCATTATCTGGTAGACCTGTACAAGCCTGGAGCCCTCAAGAAAAGCCATAAGACTGTACAAACTGGCAGCTGTGGGTTGTCTGTTCTCTATTGATTCTATTTCTGGAAAAAAACATGAACCAATGTGTGAATCATGTGACTACTGAACTGAGCAAGTACTCATCAGCAGATAAAGCTGCTTCAAGACCTTTTGTAGCCTGGTTTTGGTTACTACCTCAAAACCTTTTTTCTATCTGTTTTTGAACCATTTGCTTTAATCTTTTTGCTTTGAAGCTTGAGAGTGAAAACCAGCCAGCTAAGATTCCTAAAAAAGTTTTAGAAATTGCCAATACAATCTCTAGAATTAATAATAAAATTTTCCATTTTGTAATTTTATTTAAATCCAAAAAGAACTTTTTGTATCTGGATGGTACAAAGACTTCACCTTTCTCTAAGCAGAGCTGTGTTGAAGAAATAACAATGGGGAATGCTTTGCATTTGCAGACACACTGACAAAGGAGAGAATTATGAGGGTGATTTTCAGGGAATCTTTGATTCGTTGTAAGGTGATTTCTGCACACCTTATTCCAATTATAGATTTTGAATTCTACAGTGTTGCACTCAAATTTGAAGATGTTTATTAGCAAGTAGTTAGATGCGCTCAAAAATGAAATTTGGTTCATGTAATCTACTCTGTGGCTATACCACAGTGGATCTAGAATCAAAGAACCCCATAATGTTTGGGATTGGAAGGGAACTCTGGAGTCCAGCCCTCCTGCTCAAGCAGGTTCACCCAGAGCAGGCTGTGCAGGATCAAGTGAATATCCTTGTAGAAGGAGACTCCACAATCTCACTTGACAGTCTGTTTCAGTGCACAGTCACCCCCAAAGTAAAGAAGTGTTCCATCATATTCAGATGGAATGCTAGTTTTCAATTCAAAAAAGTTCCAATAAATAAATAAATATTGAAGAATAATTGCCAACAAGGATTTCATAGCAATACATCCCTTATGCTAACATTTCCCCATTTGACTGCAGAATTTTATGACACCCTGTCTTCTTATTCAAGAGTCTTAATTTCATTGCCTTCTACCTCCTGCCTTCATTAGTCTTAGTTCAGCCATTTTGGCCTTTTAGCACATTAGTCTTCAGCACCGCATACATTCTTTTCTTCCTTTCTTTAGCTTTAACCTGAGCTATTCTCTTTCCAGTGAAAATGCTTTTCCCCTGATCTTTTTCAAGAACTTGAGCTACTAATTCCATGCTTAATATCTTTTCCCCTAACTGTGCCTAGTACACAAATATTTAAGTAAACATGAACTTTAAATTTCAACTCAATTTTCTTCCAGGATTCCTAAAAAATCTAACACCTAACCTCTGCAAGAGCTCTTATGAAGTTTTCTGACAATGTCACCAGCTTAAACTCTGGTCTCCTTCAAACCATCAGCAGCTTTCATCATCTCTTTATCTTCTTTATGTTTCATGGTTGTTTCTTCTCACTCAGTCAAAAAACACCTTTAGTAGACCTTTTTCTCTATCAGTATGTCATCAGCCTGTCACTGTGCCAGAACTCCCCTCCTTCCATGATGTTGTCACCCAGTGAAATCCATGCTGTGTGAAAGGAAATCACCTGCACCATATCTACTGAATTCTCCTAATAAGCCTTATTCTTGCTTTCTATTTAAACCACATTTGAGTAAATTGCTGTATATTTCAGTCTTATTCAGAGGAACTATGAAGTACCTTTGAAAAATGCACCACTGTGATGGAAATCCAGATCAGCAAGCACGCAACTCTTATTGATGCAACACTGATGGTGGAAGTGATAGATGCTATATCTAAAATAGATATTAAATATCCTTATAACTCTACAAGATTTTTTTCGTGTATTGCAGTTCCTCAGAATCCTGCATCTTACACCTCTAATTCTGCCCTGAGGGTGATTCAGGGCTCTGAGCAGATAATCAGACAAAGGGCAAAATCCAAACGTGCTCAGGCAATAGAAAAAAAATAATATAGAAAGACAAAGATTGTACTGCCAATTTACATATGCTTCAAACACCCCTTATTCTTTGCCACTCAGCTAAAAGAAAAAATATTTTTACCTCTAAAACTTCTCTCTCACATGTACTGTCCTTAAGGCTGTCACTCAGCAGAAGGAAACACATATGTCTCAAGAGTACTTTTGTGCTTTTCACAATTTTATCAAGGGAAAATATGTTGCACGTTCTCCTGACTTTCCCAGATTTTCAAATGCAATTTATTCTAGTTTCTTAAAAACTTTCAAAGTTCCCTGTTTTCCCAGCTACAATATAATCACTTTCATAAATGAAGGGACAGGGGGAAGGAAAAAAAAAAAAAAAGGCAGAAGTGGTTGATTGATAGAATAACAGAATTATAGATGGATGGAAGAAATGTGTGACTTGTCAGGGTATATATCGGTGTGTGTTTCTGTACTCTAGAAATGTATAAAGATAGCAGAGCCACCTACAATTCCCCTGCTTTGCAATTTCTTTAGCAATAGCAAAAGGAGTAGAGCCTTTCTGCTCACTTAAATAAATTCCTCAGTTCTTTTAGCTAGTTTATCATGTCTATTGCCAGAAAAGCTAAAATGAGTTCAAAACCAAGTGGAAAAGCTGACAACCTCTATTCTGTTACCCAGACCATCTCCAAAAATGGGCAATTTTGAAATTTTACCACAAGACCCATTTTCACATGCAAGTATGCCATCGAATATTTAATTGTCCCAGAACTTTCTCACTGTTTCTCTCAGTCTGTTTAACATCACAGCTGCTGCTGGGCAGTCATAGATTTAAAGTTTTTTGCAAATTTTAATAGCTTTGCTAATTCTGAGACACTAATCGGAACTACTGAGGGAAACAGACATAGTACATGCAGCAGCTGAGCAATGCAATCCAAGGTAGTATAGTGGAAACTAATGCTGAAATGGTAAGCAGAAAAATGCTTTTGATAGACCCAAAGTGTTAACACTGATAAGACAGGGAATGTGGGAAGAGTTGAGTCTCAGTCAAAGCAAATGTGTGCCCTCTGGAAAGAAGAAAACCAAGATATTGCTTCCACAAAGGAAAGTGCCAAGAGGTCTCTTCCTTCCTTTCCTGCAGAAAACTAGATAATTGTGATTATCTTTTAGGCTTGTCAGGAAATGAGTTGGAGGATGTTTGCTAGTCTTTCCCCTCTTTTCCATAATAAGAGCCTTTGTGGAGTAAGAACAAAGTTTCTACTCTACAGGATAATAATGCCTAGAACAATGCAACTCCACAGTTCGTAACTTTAAAACACTTTAAATGAATTTCTAAATATTAAATGAACATGTGAAAAAGGCTAAAGAAAAAAAAAGGGCAAACTGCTGCATTTCTAGCAAATGAACAGACTCAAGAATAAGATTTACTTCTGTGACTAATCTATAAGCAACCACATAGGAGGTAAGTTTGAAAAGAATAAAATCTGGAGTGAGCTGAAATCCAGCCTCATCTTCCAAAGGGTACTATATAGATATAGAGTACTTCACAATGCATTTTCTGAATCCCATATCCCCACTGGGGTTTTGGTTTTTGACAGGACTTGCAGGAGCCAGTTCAATCCTGTGAGCAGGCATCAACCACATAACCTGGGTAAGTGCCGGAACTGTGCATGTGAACGAGGCACCCACATTTCAGCGTATTTTCAGTGTGGCTAAAATTCAACAACTTTAACTCTTATACGCCAGGATCATGCAGAAAGAATTCAGTAGATTTGTAAATCCATCAGATCTTACTTGGCTGTACTCTTTAGATCTCAGGCATTTGGTTAGGGAGTGATGCTAGTGAGGGAAGCATCACATCACCTATTCTTACTAGCCAAGGAGCTGATCTAAGTGGTTTCCTTGTAAACTGGTTATGTCTGTCATATAAATCAAGGAGAGAGCCTAGCATCCCAGCATGGCACATTGGGAGATCATTGCTTAGGCTATAATAAAATTTCAGGATGAAGAAAAAAGCTTAAAACAATATAGAGATAGAAGCACTTTTCAAGCTGCTTTAGGAAAAACTGGAATCTGGAGCACACTTTGGTTCTTGTGCTATAGCAGAGCTACATAGCAAGCCTCAGGCTTCTCTACTTCTTCAGCTATCTTGCTGATGTGATTTGTAAACTTAGGCACAATCAGTAAGATGATGACTGCTGAGTCTTATTTTAGATGGACAGTTTTCATGTTCAACATGTTTTTAAATGAAAGCAATTTTTAATCAGTCCTTTAAAAATAGTACTGCAGAGTATTGGCATCTGTTGTGTATTATGAGAATATATTTGTCAAGTATGCAAAATAACAAATGCTTTCAAGTATTTGACTATCCACAGACACTTACAAAAAAAAATTAAAGAGCTTTGCAGTTTCCTATCAGAGAATTTGTTAGCAGAGGGTTGCATTACCATTTTGTAGTGGGGTTAAATAATTTGCACCACTACAATGCCCTGTCAAAGCACTTCAAGGGGAAAGAAAGTGGGTTATTTCAGTGCATCAAAAGGGAATCTGAACTGCATTGAAATCTTGAATTGCTTCACTATCTTATCTAAGCACCTGAAATAATCTGGTGCTGAACTTGAAGCTCTGGCCACCACTCTGAGAAGGATTAAAAAATCTTAAATCATTTTAATAACAATATCTAAGAGTCTGATCACCATAAAGCTGCATCAAAGTGGATGGATTATCTCAGCACAGTATCAAAGAGCTTATCAAAATCTTGGCCTTGAGAACACCAACCATGATGACAGCTGCTGTATTTTGACCAAATTCTAACTACAAGTTCATTTCCAGCTTTCCTTTCCTTTAATATTTGTAAGAATTTTATTGCGATATACAAAAAGGTATCCCAAACTCATAACTGTGTGACTGTGGCACCTAACAATGTTCCATCAGTCACAGGAGTTAAACAAAATGCTTTAGAGCAGTGACACATTTCAGAAAGTATAAGGTTAGGATAAGAAACAGAAAGACTACGTGATCCTCTTTTTATTCTCCTTCAATCCCCCACCCCCACCTCTCTGCCTTTCTATTGCCAACCTTTTATGTCTGCAAAGACTCAAAGTAACAGGAACAAGAGAGTGAATGAGAAATATTTATGTCAGACATGTAATACTTGGAGGAATTCAGTGTCTAATAAGAGCATCACTCTTTGGTGAGCTTGTGAAGGTTGAGAAATAACGAGGTCAGTAGAACAACAGAGGCAGTCTGAGGTTAGCAAAGTCCAGACACAAGGATATTCAACCAGCAGTAGAGAGGAAAAACAACAGCTGGCATAGGCTATCATCATGTGTCTTGATCTTTGCCAGAGACAGGTGGTCAAAGCAACTCCACACCCTTCTGTCCCTATGATGCTTTGGAGCCGGACACACAAGTATCTGGGCCTGGAATGCTGCTTTAATGCATACTTTCACAGATCCTTGTTTTATTTTTGGAAATGTTCAATTCCTATGCTGCCAGAGCCTCTCTGGCTTGCAGCAAGATGCTAAGACGTTAGGGATAGGATGCTCTTCACCTCCAGTGGGAACTGTCTTCTAGCTGTAGGCCAAAGAACAATGGGGATGCCTTCTTGAAGTCTTCTCACTTTATGAGCCTCAGAGGAGCACAGGGACCACAGCTGCTGCTGAAGGGGAGAGAGCATAGGACTATGTTTGGAGACAAATGTCGTCTGGGTGGATGGTGTGAATGGGAGCCTTAGGATTCCTCCTCATGACTACTCTATTTGTGTCTGTCACCATCTAGCCTTCTTGTGGGTCACACTGACACCCACCTTCCCTGGTTAGTGAGCTGCGCACACATATCTGTACATGTTGTAAGAAAAATCACCATCCTCACCTAACGAGTCTTGCAAGGCAAATATGAAGCCTCTGCTGGATGTGAGAACACATCCAGCTTCTGCTTACCAGCTCTGTGTACATGAATTTTGCCCTTCCACTCTGTTGCCTTCAGGTTTTAAAAATTAAATACCTACATTTGATAGGAGCATCAAGGGCAACAGGGGAAACACAGGCTTGTATTTTCAATAACCCAGCCCCAAAACCCAATATAAAAGCATGTGTCAAAGTGGTGATGATTCACTGTCCTGGTAAAAGGATATCAGATTTTCTCCAAAGGCCACAAAAAGACAGGTCGTCCTGGACATACTGCACAGATTTGGTTCTTTGCAGGCATGTGTGGTATCGCTTAACAGGATTCACTGCCATTTATAAATGAGGAACAACAGATCTCGGAAAAAATGGTTGTGGTTATTGGGCAATGTTGTCTTGCCCTTAGCTCAAAACTTGACACTTACTGACTATAGTAAAGTTGTGTACCCCACCAAGATGAGAAGAAAACCCCACTGTAGAGCTGTGTGTGGTGCTCCACACGAACAGCAAACAGCAGACAGGTGCCTGGAGGACTTTCTGACTTCTGCAGACAGCATTTTCCATCCTCATGCAGAGCAAAACATGGGTGAAAATCCTGGCTGTTCTGCAGTGAACAGATATTCTAATACTTACAATAGTGGAACTGGGTAGTGCTCACAAATTGTTTAATAAAGGTCAAAGAAACAGGATATGAGCACAGAATATCTTACAGTTGAGTGGGACAGGAAAGCAGCCTGCTTTCTCTGCTTGGCTTTAGTAGATTGTCTTTCCTAGTGTTTGACAAAGAATTAAGCATAATAATGAAAGAAGAATTATATGTTCAAACTCGTAAAGTTTAATTCATAGGTTTTAAGAGATGGGTTTTGGATGAAAGCCTCAGCTGCTTTAGCACAGACGTAGTAAATGGGAATTCATTCTTGTTAAAAAGTATGTGCCTACTTATAGTTGTGCTAAAGCATTTCATTTATCAAGATGAAAATCTGGTGCTTGAAACAGACCAGGCTAATATATGTCTAAATATTAAGAGATACATAGATGGATAGATTCTATAGAGAACTATGTTTAGACAGACACAGTAAGTCTTTCAGAGATGTCAAGAACTCATTACTGGTTTTCCATTTTCAGAGATGAAGAAAGTGGCACAACAATTGCACACATTTAAAATGAACAGTAAAATCACAAACATAATTTAGGTATACTAAATCATAGTGTCTTGATCACTTGCCAGGCCACATATACTATTAGGAGATATAACCACTATCTATTTTCATTTGTTGCTCTAATGGTGGATTATCAGTCATTAGACTTTTTTATAGTAAAAATATTAGAATGGCCATATAGGAGTAAGGTTCTGGTGTCAGAAACAAAGCATCTATTCAGGTCTTATGTAATTGACATTTAAAAAGTCTATCAGTCTATTTTGGTGCTTCTGAAAGGACTTGATTCACACCTCACAGCAGAGATATCTGTGCAGGTGAGCCCATGAGGGTAAACAGGATTACCCTTGATCGGCTAAAATATCAGGGACAGATTCCTGGAGGAAATGTAGTATCCAACAACAAATACTCTGGAGAAAATGTGTGAATTGCTGTGGAAATACTAAATGCTCAAAGTACACCATGCAATTTTTTCATTCGGCTCCATTTGTGACTTGTCACAAGGGAAGTGGGGAAACTGACTCTGACCTCTCCTCTTCCACCTCCCTCAAAAAGCCCAGCAACCACCCACATCTCCACTAAAACTACAAACTGCTTATGCTCCTTGCAGCAGACAAAATATTTAGCCAGAAGTAAGACTTCAAGCTGATTGCACTTTAACCCAAACCTCAAGATGCAAAATGTTAATTTGTGGTTAATTTCACTAAGAATTTTTCAATACCACAACACTGTTTCAGTAGCCAAGACTAGCTTCAATATATTGAGAAAGTGCACAGGACAACTGCAAGATTAATTTCTCAATATAGCTGGAGCTTACTGGTGATAGAGTCCTTGTTTCAAAGTGTTCCTGGTTGAGGACAGAGATTATAGCTTTTGGTTAATGCTGGCAGCAATATGAGGGCTATAACAACGGGATTTCAGTCAGGGACATGGCTTAGTTTGCTGTTTAATGAACTGAGATGGATGTAATACAAGGGTGGTGGGGCAAGAGTTCTTCAGTAGGTAGAGTCTTGTGTTATTTAGTCTTCTGGAACATACATAAAAAAGGAGGTAATAAACCTACTTCTGTTGTTTCAGCTTAGATAGATTTTTCTTGCTTGAGATTAAATTCTGTTTTCCCTTAAACTGGGAAAATCTGAAGTAACTCCATCAAAGAAAATTAAGCACCGGCATGTAAAATGGAGGTCACTTTAGAAGTATGCCCAGTCTGTTAAGATAAATCAATGTACAAAAGAGTAATTAAAACTGCAAGGTAGTGATCCCTTCTCCTGATCGCTCCACAAGGAAGTAAACCAAGTATTTCACAATGTTTTGCACAGCAGAGGTGTGAAAACACATCTCTCAGAGAAAGATTGTTAAAATCCTTTCAAAATGCTTACAAAACCAATGCTTCTAAGACTTTCCCCTCCAATCACCTGCCCCAAAAGCTTTTTGACAGATTCTGCTCTTACAGCAGAGTGTTGCTCTTCCTTCTATTGCAGCAGTCAATCTGGGAGTGTTACATTATAAATAACTTACTGGACTAACTGTGAGAGGACCAAGGTGACTTGTAGATCTGTGAGTTGTTATTCATTATGCAGTAACTTTGGGAAAATATTTACCATCCAAATTAAGAACGACATACTCTCAAATAAAGTCATTGTTTTTTCTTAAATGGACAGTGATGTCAGAGGTACCTATAAACAGATGGGTTGGCATAGAAGTATTACACAGTTTACTTGTGAGAGGCCTCCTTGCCTGGATTTAGGGACCAAGTATCTTGAAGACCTTAGAGAGAGATCTTTACAGAACAAATGTGTAACTAGAGAAAATAACAGGTAGAGAGCCAAATGTCACCGAGGTTACTGTGTTGCTTAAAACGAGTTAATAGTTAATGCTTTGCACCAAGGACTCAGCCTAAATGCATTATTTAGCCACCAATATATAAAAAAAACAGTTCAAAGAAAATTAATCCTCACTATTCTTCCACAACTGAACAATAGCAATGATTGGGAGATAGCGTTGTGAGACTTCAGAGCAGAACAGGAGTTTTATCTGCTGCTTTTAGTGCTACACAAAGAAGTTCAAGCAATACAGTGTATCTTTCAAAAGAAAGAAAAGCACTAGATTAGTAATTGAAACGATTATATTTTTTAACAAAATAAAACAAGAGAATTAAGGGTAGTTACCATGTTTAATTGTCTCCTGATGTTTCTAAGAGAATACGTATATATTCTTTAAACACAGGGGACTATGGGCAACATTCTTATAATTCATGACTTTAAAATGAAAAGGAAGTAATTTTTCACGACTGAGAAATATATAGTATAGTGATCATACAGAAGTAGAAGATCTTTAGATATAAGAAAGAAGGGGAGGCAGGATTAGCCAACAATAATATTATGATTAATGAAACAGTAACTGGGAAAATGAATTTTCTTCTCCTCCCACTCTCCATATTGAGTTTACAGCTTGTGCCATTTTTCCACGCATTTACTTTCTTCCTAATACAGTTGTTACCTGACTCACTTTAGAAATGAGTTGGTGAAGGGATGTAAAACTTAGGAGACACAAATATATCACACATAGTATTTTATTTATTACTTAAATACTGTTTTTTATATATGTCATATATTCCAATTTAATAAGTATTTTTTTTAATTAATCCATAGACCTTTCTGTACAGTGTTGTTCATTTAAGAATTAAAGCTAGTTTACACTCAGAATGTCACTTTATTTTTTTTAGTATTTCTTCTTGATTGTTAACTTATGCATCAGTGTATAAATAACATTTTTCCCCCAGTGGTTTTCTAGAGGGGCTCACGGTGCCCCACAGTTTGCTGCTCCTACAGTTTGATCAACCCTGCTTTAGGAGGCAAAGCTCAGTGAGCAAACAAAAAAAGAAGGATTACCAGAATGCACCTTTTACACTGAGTGAACTAGGTAAAAAGATGACAAAAGGAAGAAAATATTCTACTGAATGAGAATAATTGTCCTTTGAACTTTTTCAAACTGAAATGCACTGTAGAAACAGGTTCTTAGCAATCCAATATTAAAGTCATTGCGATATTATAATTTCATAGAGTCTAATTTTCTACATACTCATTGTTCAGCAACTTATGTACAATACTTAGATAAGTCTGTTAATTCTTTTCCTGCCAGTATATATGCACTAAAGTCCTTGAAATTCAACAAATGAAAAAAGTAGAAGAAATCTAGGATCTAAGAAATTTGTCACAAATACCACACTTTTTCCAGTGACATTTCTTTTGATTGCATTTATTGCTGCTGAATAAAGAGTAGCTTTCAGACAGACTCCTGTAGAACCCAGCTGTAGCTGCCTGCATTTTCCCTGAAGCCTCAGACTCTGTAGGCACAAGAAAATGAGTTTGGGCAGAATATATGATAGTTTTTAACCCAGAGAAACTGAATGAGTTGAAAGCCACATCACCACCACTCATCAGGTGAATGTACAACAGGAAACAAAACAACTATTGGAAAAGTAATGTAAATAATCCCAGAACAGGAGTTGCATGTGCTCTGGGGCAGAAACCTTACCCCTGACCATTTCTACTTCCTCAGTGGCCCACTGAATCACCTTCCAACGGCCAGTGGAATTGTTCCAGTACAGCCTGATGAGCACATTGTTCCCTCCTAACATAAATTGCCTATAATTTGTCAGTTCATCTACCCTCATGAGGGACGTGGGTTGGAAACCTCAGAGGTTGAGAAATTAATTGAATCTTGGTCTCCCGTATGTTGAGCAAGGGCTCTAATCACAGAGCTATTGTGTAGTGGAGAGCCTGCCACCTCCTCTGCTACTTGTATTTCTCAAGCAATTAGCAAACCACTCTTCTGTTGTGACTTTTTCGTGGTTTGTTTGTTGTTGTTGTTGTTGTTGTCATTGTTTTTCCGTTTTCTTTTTTCTTCAATAAATGACATCATTATATCCCTTCAGGAAGAGTTTTTGGATGGTAACAAAGGGAACAACTAACTGCTAATTTTGATAGAGACTCCTAAGTCACAAGCTAGAGCTGCTCTGAGGATACCCTTCTGTTCTTATCCTTACCTGCCTACAGTTAAGCTCTCCCCTCATTTATCAGCCTTTTCTACCTGTTTGATATACTGAACAAGGAATTATGACCTTACTCAGAAAGGAAAATTCTGGTAAAGATGCTTAAAAATTCTGCAAAAGAATCAAACCAATTTTTTTTTCCCTCTGTAGGGTATAGAGGTCAAACTGTTGCTTTGGATGGTAATTTTGATTCCCTAGCAGCATCAGGGGGACAATAGACTGGTCATCCTCTACCACAGATACACAACTGCACTTGCAGTAAATGAGCTGCTCCATGTCAGCTTTGAAGAAACCCTGGTAATGGGTATGTCACAAAGGGATCTGAATAATTGTACTGCTTCCTCTGCAAGTGACAGAGTTTTTTTGTGGGGCAGCTGAGGATGAGCCAAATATTCATGTCTGGATGGGAGGGTCCTAGTCTGTTCACATGCCAACAGATTTTTAAGTTTTCTGTTTAAATGATATTTCCAATATTTGAAACATGGCATTAGGTGTTTTATAAAAAGTTTTGTTTTCCAACAACTTGTTTTACTACAAAAGTTCACAAGTCTATCAAAACAAAACAGGAACTACTGACATCTGGTTGCTTTGCTTTCAAACATGAACTTCCAGGTTAAAGACTGAGCCACATCGCCTAAAAAATACCAGAGGAACTCTTCAGCAAGTTTCTGTCTATTTTGTTTTGGCATTGATAGCTAAGCTGAGAGCACTTGAAAAACTTCAAACTTTGTGATGTGGGTAAATTCAAGAGGTTATACTTGTCTAAACTGTTTATAAATGAACACAGCTAAACTGGTATTGTAATTTCTTAGTATTTTTAGTGGCTTTAGTTGTTATTCACTTCACTGGAGAACACTGAAGCATTTTTTTTTAATTTTTTTTTTTTTGGTGCCTTTGAGAAGAAGATGATTTTTTTTCCCCAGGTTATAGTCTTGAAAAAATTTTCATGACTGAGCTAAAACAGAAGAGTTGCATTCATAATAAGAGTAACCATATACTTGAAACAAAAAAGTCCAAACACTATCTGAATATGTGATATTACATGAATTTTACAGGTTTCCAGATGAAAGCTTCAATGCACTTGGAAGCTGAGGAAGATCTATCAGATGCTAAGCCAAAACTGAGCAAAACCTATCAGACTCTAAGCCTTAAGTCTGGTTTTCTGTCTAAATTCACTTTTAGTGAAATAAATACATTGTAAGGAAATCTTCTAAATTATCTGAACCCCAATTTGTTTTTCTTAGTATGCTTGAAGGAGGACTTAATGATTTAACTAGTATTTTTAATGCTAGTGGCTTTGGGGTGTTATCTTGGTCTTCACTGTAGCGGCCAACATTCCTTTCTCCCACAAGGACAAGTATTTCAAGAAACTCTATTTGGAAACTCTCCAGTAAATCTGAATGAAATTTCAAGGCCAGCTTGATATAAGGAAAAAACATTACACTGCAAACTGGTAGATTTGAATTCTGTTGCCATCTCTCTACAAATCTGTTGGGCTGCTTTGGCATGTTGTTATCTATCTATTTTTTTGCTTATCCTTTGCAAGACTTTTGCTTTTCACAGCTAATCTAGATAATATGTATTTTATATATATATATATATATATATATATTATTTATATATAATGGGATTACTTGACCTTCCATGTGGTGGTTTAATATGAATAATAACTATTGATAATAGTTAAATTAGGCTTTTGAACAATAATATATTTGCAATAGATGTGCAAATTGGAATAGTTGCATTTTCTCGAGCCTGAGAATAAGACAGTTTTTTCCAGTTTTAGCAGTATTTTGTGTGAAAAGATCCATGTCCATGTTGGAAAATCTGGCACTGAGTGCTCATGTCATCTTCTTAAATATGTTATATGTTTATATGTGGGGTTTGTGCATTATAAGATCCTGATCATTAAGTCTGAATATGAAATGGATCTCTGAAGATTTGTGAGAATTATGAGTAGCAGCTATTTCTAGTATTTCCATTTTTTAGCTGTTCTTTACAAATAAACCTTAAGTCAAGAGAGAAAGACAAAAATCACAAGACTACTACTTTTCTAAGCATTTTTGTATCTTTATATTTTATTGCAAAGACAGATCAACAACAAAATGTTGTAAGGAGTAGATGCCCAACTTTTAGAACTATTTACATAATAAGAGGTAAGAAATAACTTCATTTTCTTGTGAAATATGACTTATAAATTGGGTAATATTTCTTGCAGGAGTAACCACCATTAAAAGCTCTGAAGATGGACTAATTCA
This sequence comes from Sclerurus mexicanus, assembly GCA_013396755.1. NCBI lineage: Eukaryota > Metazoa > Chordata > Aves > Passeriformes > Furnariidae > Sclerurus > Sclerurus mexicanus. The sequence continues at coordinate 15,363 of VWZF01005625.1, forward strand.
ATGGACAGTTTATGACATGCTAACACAAACAAAAATAAAGCACCTCAGGAATGTGGAAAGTATGACATACAGCAGCAGTATAAAAGACATGAAAATGTTCGTAAATATGAAGGGACTTTCCCCCTCCCTCCCCCCAATTGGACAAACTAAAAGCATGTCAGAGTATTTTTCTGGATCTATTTTATTCACTTTTTTTTCCTCTAAAATCTAGGAAATGTCATCACAGCAGATATGTATAAACTACAGCTCAGTATACAAGATACCTTCATAAGAATAAATTTGGCGGTATCTTGAAATCAGTAATCCTAGTCTTAAGTATATGCAAAAATGCACAACAGAGACCAGAAAGTGGCACTTAAGAGTATTTTGTTGTTGCCATAATTGATTTCACACTTCTACCCATACATCAGTTCTCAAATACGGAGGCATGAACACAAGATGTTTTCCCTGTAGTAGTTTGAAGGTTTCACTCTACACCAAGCTTAAATGCTCAGAGACAACTTGGAAATAAGGAAAGGAAAAGAAGGGAGTTTGAGAGCTACTGCTGTAAAATTTTAACATTACACACAGTAATTGAATATTGTGATATGGTTTCAAGCTAATTATGAAAATCATGAAAATGTAGAAAGAAGCTCAGTCCTCACAAAACTTTTCTCAAGGTACATACAGAAACAGTCTTTGCATGGCCACTGCTTGTTGTAATCAACCTAGGTTGCAAAATATGGGTTGAAAAGATGTTAAATACAATATTTGACTTATTTCTTTGCACAGCTGACACATAGTTTCTCCATTAAGTACATGGAACTAGGCTGGAGTACCTTACTTCATCAATGGGTGCACCCTGTACCCTGACACAGTCCTGCTCCCATCCTTTCAAGAAATTCCAGTAGTCCACCGGGAGACAGAGCAAAGAAAGATACCTTTTATTGTCAGATTTTCCTCCTGTTTTCTTGTTTCCTCAACAACTTATTGTAGATTTTATTATACTTTAAAACATGATTTCAATGCAATCTTTAATGTGAGTCCTTTACTGTTACAACTAAACTTTCAGCAGCTTTCTGCATTGCCCTTTACACAAGGTAAATGTAAAATGGTATGATCCAATAACAAATGAAGAACTGATCTCTGTGGCTGGAGTGCAGACATGGCCTTTTTTTCAGTAATGTGTGCATGAAAGGAGAATATGATTAAAAACCTTGACAGTGGTGAGTTAGAGGAGTAGCTGGTGCTACTGGCAATGAAAGCATTCCTAATAAATCTGTGGACATCACATTTACCACAACAACAACAAGTTTTCTCCTATTCATATTATAGAACTTCAGAATATGCTTTTTATTGAACTTTCATAAACCCAGGTGGAACAGGATTGTCAGTCAAGAGATCACTCTGAAACCTCATCTAGGAAAAGCCACTGAAGGGATAATTCTTTGTTTAGGGGACACTCTGCTTCCACTTGTCCAATAGTTTTGATAAAAGATTCAAGGAGTGCTAAATATCTTGAATGAGATGGCCATGTGTTTGCTACGTTCCAAAATTAACAGTACCTGCAGAGAATCCTAATTTCCTCCTAGCTTTGCTTTGCTTTTCTGGTTGTAGTAAAAACATACAATCCAAAGGGGAGGGTGTATTTTTTTTTCCATTGCTCATTTACCATCTTCTATAATCTTCTTGTGGATTAGCACTAAATCTCACATGCAAAAGTATCTTTCCACAGGATGTAATCTACTTAAAGACTAAATAGTTTTGGCCTATAGAAAGGGTTGGAAAGATGGTGCAGCCTTCTTCAGGCTCTCTCACAGCTGACTTGTAGTCATGGAAAAAAAATAAACAAGAAGAAAAATAATCCCAAAAGACTAGCTGCCTTATTTTTTTACTAAACATTGAACGCTTAGAAGCCAGCTCATCTTAGAACTTTACAAATATGTAAGACTGCCTTCAAGAGACACACATTAAAGCAATTTTTGCAAAGAATCAAAATACAAGTTTCACAGCAACTATTTTAAATGCCATTTCCTTTTATAAATCATGGTTATATCCTGATTCTGGGCAATAATAGATAAATGCTCATGATGCAGCTGTATTCAACTTAGTTTGGAGACAAATCAAGTGACTAAATGATCCTACTTTTCTGGCACTGATATGCCATCACCTACATTATAAAAATATTCAGTGTTATTGAAAGTCTTCTCTGGAGCATTAGCAGCTTTGTTAGTAGAGTTTCAGGACAGGGTACAGGTATCCTTGCCTTCTTTACTACCTTTTTGTAGCAGAGGCAATCATATCTTAACCCTGAAGCTGCTCATCTGTAAGACCACAAATAGCTGTGGAAATGTCAGTTTCTCCAGCCTGGGCAGATCCACCACAGATGTCACCACAGCCTCCTTGCCTTCCCACTTGTCTTGTGCTGAGTGACACAATGGCATCAGGATGGACCTGAAATCCTCTGTCCACCCCCAAAAAGCCACACTAAACTTGTCCTTCAATCACCAAATTATACAACAGTGATGAATATACACTCATCACTGCACTGCTTCAATGGTGCTACTGAGTCAGCTAAAGACCGCAAACAGTAAAGCCCTGTTTTAATGACCAATACCAGACATAAAATTTATGATCCTCTGGCTGCCTGTGGTTGCAGTTCTAGCTGCTGAATAAGTGGCTCTATCTTCAAAAGATCTGGTTGACCTGTTGATTTGAAACCGCTTCCCAGCAGGGTTAACAATGGACCCCCAGCCTAGATCAAAGGCTGCCTGTATGCACACAAAAAGGCCTTTTGAGGAGGCAGAAGCATGAGCATCTCTGCTTGGGAAGTGCTAGCTGAAAGCATCCAGGCTGCTCACCTCTGGCAACAAAATATTTGGACTTGATCCAGCACCTTACAAGATCACAAGGAGGGTAAATGCTGCCCTGGTCCCTTGGTACTATTGCCTGCAAAGTTTTCTTTAGAACAAGAGGCAGAACTCACCTGCCTTTCAGCCCCATTTATTTACTGTGCTCTTTTCAACAGAGCTATCAGGTGGCCTCATTTTGTTTCATTTTTCATGAATGCAGCATTCAGTTACATTACATTACAATAATGTAGATTCTAAATGAAATGTTTACCACGACTAACTTTAGGACAGTTACCCCAGTAAACCTCATGTTTGAATGTTTGGTGAAACTGACCTCTGAAGTCATATTTTACAGTCTACCTCCAGACACAGGGTGTCAAGCATAAATAAACATCAATACCTACACTATTCCCACTATCCACTTCTAAAGTTGTCATCAAACCACTGACCTGTTTTACTTTCAAGTGTTGTATTTATTTTTATTTCTTGGTATTTTTATTTATGGAATGCTATAAATACAGTAGCTCAGACATTAATTAAAAAATTATTCAAGGAATTATTTTTTTTCTCAAAGATTATGAATTATTTCTTAATCTTATAGATAAAAAGGTACCTATATCATTTTCTCAACTTTAGATCTAAAGTGAACAGTGAATAAAAGTATTCTCTTATGAATGGACATGTATATCCAGAGGCCATTAAAGAGCTGCTCTGATTGCCTTTACTGATCATGGGAAGTATTGGACTAATGCTAACACGAGAATTGTGAAAGAGGGACACTATCATTTCTTATAAGGCCTAAGGACACGGGACTTATACCCTGCAGAATATTACAGCTGGTTTCTTTTCAAGGACTCAGAGAGCTTCCCCACTAAAACAATGAGGCCAGACTGTAGGGGGAAAAAAACCAAAACAAAAAGGTGAAGTGGCTTTGGATATTTATTCCCATCATCTTGCAGTAGCCCTCCTTTCTAACCACTGACAATATTTTTGGCAGCACTTTTTTCTGGAGCCTAACCCTCTTTGGGTCCATTTCTTACAAGCTGAAAATATTTCAGCCCAATGTGGTAGATAGAAGATTAGGAACTGCCTATACAGAGTGGAAATTTAAGCAGGAAAAAAAATCAAATAATCATGGAATATTCTGAGTTGGAAGGGAACCACAAGGATTGTTGAGTCCAACTCTTAAATGAATAGCCCATACAGGGTGTTTCAGGGAAAAAGGGGGTCCAAAAGGCTGTTGAAACTGAAACTAGGACACCATTGAGCGCTTAACTCAAACAGCAGTTTTATTACCAAAACAGTGGCTAAGTAAACAGAAAAAAACCCTGTGAGAGAGAGAGAGAGGGACAGAGAGAGAGAGAAATAAGCTCCTACGTATAAACATCCAAATCCCCAAGGTGTTTTCCCACAGGGTTTTCTCACTGACCCCAGAATTCCTGGACTTCCCAGAGCAGTGGCTGCATCCTCAAGGATTAGCAGGCTTACAGGTAAAGGTGGGCGTCCCCACCAAGGCAATGTTGTCCTGTCGTGAAGCGAGCAAGCCCTGAGCATGAACCACCTGCCCTTTTTCTAAGTTGCCGAAGTGACCTCAGCTGGGCAGGTGGTGGCCAGCACCGCCCAACCAGGGATCCTCAGCACCTCNCCCCAGAATTCCTGGACTTCCCAGAGCAGTGGCTGCATCCTCAAGGATTGGCTGGCTTCTCGTGAAGGCGGGTGTCCCCACCAAAAAGGCAACATTGTCCTGCCACATGAAGTGAGCAAAAAAGCCCCAAAGCATGGGCCATCTGCTTTTAACCTAATTTGCCAAAATTACATCTACCTGGGCAGGTGTGGCCAGTATCGCCCAGGCAGAGATCCTCAGCACCTCCCCCCTGTTATGCAAGTAGGACCCTCTGTGCATGTCTGGATTTCTTTGCGCCTGCATAGTATATTCCAGAAGGTCTTTATTACATGGGTCTGGGGGCTTACTTCATCCTCCTTCTCCTCTCTTTCTCCTTCAAGTGCCCTTGAAGAGCCATTAGCCAATAGTGAGAGCCCAATTAATTTTAGTTTACACAAAAATCCCTCCTTCAAGGACCAAGTCTGCCTTTATCAGCCTGTTTTCCCATAACTTGGAGGAGAAGCACAGCTCCACAGAGGTGGCTGGGCCAAACACAGACCAAAACTATTAGCATCTAATTCAGCCTGGATACACAGGGATCAAACCCGCAACCTTAACCAGTTAAGTTAATGTCAAGGTCAAATAATAAACATTTTGAAAATAGAGGGAAACAAAAAAGATGTTCATGACACTAAGTTTTTTTCCAGATGAGAAGTTTCTTGGTTCTCATATAGTATCATCATAGATTCATAGTCATACAATCACAGAATCATAGATAGAATGGCTTGTGTTGGAAGGGACCTGAAAGGTCACCTAGTTTCAACCCCCACACCACAGGCAGGCTTTAACTAGTGTCCACAGGCTTTATTTTTAACTAATACTCATCTTGTACCATGAGAACTGTACTTGTGGATTGGTGACATTTTTGGCACTTGGTTAAAAAAGTGGCTGCAGCACATCTCAGGAGGCACCACATTCACTAGCTTCCTATTCTTGAGGTATATCAACTTCAGCAAGGCCTTAAAATGGAAAAAAAACCTCCACTTAATTAATAACACTAGCTGAAACCCATGAAAACGGAGTTCTCAACCCATCAAAATGACTGGAAAGGAAATATGATCAAGAGTTTATTAATCATCAGCCAGGTAGTGAACTGAAATGTAATGGAAAGTATCAGCAACATATATTATGTGAGCCACTGCCAGTTCCTCCAGAATAAGAGTTTAACCTGTTGTGTTTATTCTCTTTTCTTAGAAATGTTTTGGCTGGTGATGTGCCCTGAAAGTCAGGATGTTTGAGCTTTGTTGGCCAAACAGTGAAAGTAATTCCCTAGCTGAAAGTACTACACTGAAAATTCCTCTCTTTACTCCTATCAAACAGATAACAGTCACTAGACATCCTTTACCCAAAGCACTACTCTTTGGTGAGATGGGTGGAGAGTCTTTCTGGAAGGGCAGCCAAAATCCTGAGTCATCTAGTGGACAGACAATTAAGCACATCTCAGTGCCTCTCTTAGGAAATTTTGCTGGCAGTTTTGTCGTCAGACACATTTTTATAAATGCACCTGATTAGATGCTGTATTTTCAGTGCTTATAAGGCATGCACTTCTTATGGTTCATCTCACTCCACAGAAACAAACAAACAAATAAACATTCTTAGCGTTGCATCTCAGCTTGTCATTATTCCCTAAGGAAAGTCAGGCCCTGAAGGAAGGTGGTGAAGAGTAGGTCAGAGATACTTTCCCTGGGGAGTGTTAGTTCATGGAGAAAGTGAAAGCTGGCAACACTGACAGCTATTGGGAAGTCTGCATGTTTTTAAGCTTGGGTTTCTATGTATTGGGCAGTCAAAAATCAAATCTGGTGTGAAGTTAGTTTCAACAGCATGGTTTAGGCTTTTTTATACATACTGAATCCTATTTCCTTGACAATCTCACAATTCACAGACAGTCCAGATACCTAGAAATACTGAAACTTGGACAAACTCCAGTAGTGTGATGCTTAACCAAGCTTGTAATTACAGAACCATTTTGCCTAATCTGTCATCTCAGGGGTGAATGGACTTGCTTAAAAAAATCTTATTCTGCAGCTTAATTTACATTTCTGTGGGTCAATGTTTGTGTGAGGGGCCCACAACCTGTTGAATATAAGGTAAAATTTTGCTCCTTTTCTGCAATGGAGAAATCAAGAAGGAGCCTGAGAAACTGTGTTTAGGAGACATTACTTCTGCAGATCACTTTCTTATGATAATTGTGACAGGATTGTTCAACTTCTTACAATCTTTTTCTCCTCAAACAACTTTTGATGATTACAGCTTTTGTTAAAATGCTGCAACTATGGCAAAATATATTAAGAGAAAAGCCAGAATAGTTTTCATAATGTTCAGTTTTCTATAATAGGAATAAAAACATAACATTTATTGAAATCTGGGATGGATTTTATTTCTTTATTGACAAATAAGGCATTCAGTTGGCAACTCTCTATGGATGGACTCTGCAAGCTCTTGTATGCTTGGCTCATTGAAGCAAGAAATAATAAGAGACAAATCTAAGTTCTAAATGTGAAACAGTATAACATAAACAAGCCAAGCATAACTAAACCGTTAGGCAATGGGTCACCTTGCAGTGTGAAACACCAGTAATAGCATTGTTATCTGAAGAGGATCATCTCTTCAGAGATGTTTGAGTATTGGGGTACTTCACTCTATACATATTATACCACAGTAGCTAAACATAGTTTAATGTATTTGTTTTCATGGGTTGGTGAGATGTAAGAAATCTCCTCCTTTTATAGATCACAGAATCATTTGGATTAGAAAAAATATCTGCAATCATCTAGTCAAACCTTTGACAGATTACCACCTTGTAAACTAGACAATAACACTAAGTGACATGCCTAGTCATTTATCAAACACCTACAGGGATGGTGACTCCACCACTTCCCTGGGTAGTCCATTTCACTGCTTAACAACCCTTCCAGTGAAGAAATTCTTCCTGATGTCCAAACTGTACCTCTTCTGACACAGTTTGAGGCTATGTCCTGTCATCCTGTCACTAGTTGCCTAGAGAAGAGGCCAACCCTCACTTCCCTACAGCCTCCTTTCAGGTAGCTGTAGAGAGTGATAATGAAAGAGTTGTAGAAATAGAGGCTCCATTGAACCTCCTTCTCCAGCCTAAATGCTCCAAGCTCCCTTAGTTGCTCCTCATATAATTTACTCCCTAAGCTCTTCAGCAGCTTTGTTGTCCTTTTCTGGACTCTCCAGCACCTTAATGTCTTTTTTGAAGGCAGAGGGCCAGAACTGGATTCAGTGCAGTCTCACCAGTGCTGAATACAGAATATAAATATATGTATACATACATACATATATATTTATATTTTTACAGTACAGACAGTAGTATATACAGAGGGCTTATGGGCTTATAGGCTAGATTCAGTAAAACAATCTATTAAAGTGCTACCTAAATTTGGAGG
>VWZF01005628.1:0-93966 GCA_013396755.1 Sclerurus mexicanus
GACCACCATCAATGGTCCACCCTAGCCCCCAATCGGGAGAAATGGAGATACACCATCCATAACGCTGCTGCTTCCTTTGAGATCACACGCAGAATCAGTCTTGAGGAAAAAAGACAACTCAGGAATTACTGTACCTTGCCAGTAGTGCCAATGGAGACTTTCCGCTGTGCCTTTTGAGATTGGACTTGTCTATCTCGCATGGGGCTTTTTAGCCACCAGCATGCATGTAGCAAGCGTGGGTAGAGCCCTTGCAAATCTTCATTCGCGAAGCCTAGCCATGATGTGACTAAAACATAAGTGCAGTCACATCCCCTGTCAGAAGTCTAACCTCAAACTTGTTTAAAGATGAAATGTTTAGGAATTTTTGAGAAAGTATTTCAGTCTTTTTCTCAAAACAAAGTGAGGGTAGCTCGTTAATTTACCCAAACATTTTCAGCAATATAGTAGCAAGAAGCTCAAGCACCTATTACATGAGGTACTAGAATAATAATCTTCATCTAGACATAATGCAGGAATACAGATCTGGATGCAACCACAGCTCTGGATAGTTCAGCTTAAATTTCATCAGGTTGAATAACCTGGATCAGGAGCTGGGCTGTGATTAGGCAATGGTTTGTCTTTTTGGCTTCAGCCCAAAGCCTGCAAGAGGGAGCCTCTGGCTCAGTAGCCAAAATAAAGTACAATCCTCATTTGTAATTCACTGGTCATATTCGTCTTCCAGGAGGAAGAAAAAAAAACTCACCAAAAACCCAACAAAAAACAAAAGCAGACAAAACAAACAAATAAACAAAAAGATCTCTTGTATTCTGTAAAGAAAAAGTATCCTATAAGAAACAAAGAAAGGAACAAAAGTTTACTGCAATAGCGCTGGCAAAATAAAGTTTAAATCTATTATTTAAACCAGTCAGTTGAAGTGTTGCTAGCAAAGGCATAGGATATAGTGACTGCAGTTGTTCTTGCCAGGTAAAAAATGCAAATCTGTTCCAATACCAGCTGAACATATTCTGTGAAACACTCAGTTTCAGGAAATTTCTCTGAATACATTTTGCACAGGAAGGGGAAAGTAGAAATTTCCAGGACACTACCAACAGCATTACTGACATTACCTTTCCTTCCTTTAAGCTTTCACTGCCTTTTCAGTTCACATCTCCTACTAGTGATGCTTTGACAGGCTGCTGGTGAAATAATTCAAATCTAAGCATGAAGAAAACTTAGAGCTTATTTCAGGAGTACACAAATAAATATACTGATTTAAGAAAGATACATTGTATGCTTTGCTTAGTTATATTGGATTTCTGTAACAAAAGAAAAAAATGAAGGAGTGAAAAGGGACTGATTATAAAATACAGCACACTGACATATGGTAAGGCATATCTTTTCTGCTGCTCAAATCTTGGGTACAGGAAGAAACTCATGGTGAAGATTCTGATTTTTCAAGCTTGCTGTTGCCAGCAGCAGTTTTTCCTGCTCTCATCAGAACTTTCTGTTAAGTTAGTCCCATAAGCAGTGCAATTAACATGACCCATGTGAAGTGACATCAGTTGCAAGACAGGGGCTGCAAATCCTGCAAACTGCTTCTGCATCAGGGCAGAATGCTTGTGCTGCAAAGCGTTAATGTTCTCTCTTCCCTCCTGAAAGCCAGCATGGTGAAAAGCATAGTCAAGCTCTGGGAGTTGGAATGAGTCATACAGTGCCTGCTGCTTTCCGCCTTGTTATAGTGAGATAAAGGTCAGCAATACTAAGAAGGTTTAATTTACACTGTAAACTGACTCAAACATATTCTATTGTCCCCCATTTGTTTTTGCTTTTCTTCGTTATAATAGGATCCATTTTATCAGAGCAGAAATGCTTACCTCAATCCTGATGTGAAAACAAACAGAAAACTGACTGCCAGAAAAGTCCGGAAGAATGAAAAGTCTCACAGATGATTTTTTAATGTCATCTTACCTCAAACAAAGTTGGACCTGGATATCAGAAAAATATCAGGAAAAAACCCAAACCCAGCATAAAATATTGTCAATAAACTGTTGACCATCAAGTATATCAAATATATTGAACTATTAATTAAATGAAACTCCAATCTTTCTAAAGCTTTTTCATGTATCTATGTGACATATTTATTGTTAACAAGTCAGTACAACCCAGCTTCCTAGAAGCGAAATGGCATCTAATGTACATCCATGTACACTTAATAGTTCAAGTGACAAAATGTTTACTCACATCTACCTCAGAAAACCACATCAACAATCTTCTTTCTGAGCATGATCAGCAATGTCTTCATGGATGGGCAAGAAGTCCCCGCTCACAGATAAATACTATGTCTGTCTGTGTGCCTATTTGCTTCTACAAGATGAGGCTGAGAGATCTTCTATAGTGTTCTAGATGCCCTCAGAAAATAAAACTTTGGACAAGTGCTGTTCATCCAACAAAAAAGTATAAATCAGCAATTCCTGTACAAGCTTGGAGAGAAGGAACTTGACTAGAAACCTGAGGGCAGGACCAGGACAGAGTGCCCACATAAAGGTGACAACGGTACTGCAACTAAAGCTATGTAGGATGTGCCAATTTCTTCTATTCAATAGAAGATTTCTCTCTCAAAAAAGGCCACAGATGGAGGGAGGAGGGGGGGGAAAGAGGGAAAGGCAGAATAAAATAATTCATCTTGATCATGAAACTTCCCTGATGGTCTGAGATCCCATGATGTGGAACAGGACAATGTCACCTCAGCAAGGACCAGTGAGAGAGAGACCAGGAACTGGTCCAGGCAGTGTTAGTGGAACAGCCTTGACCAGGCTCATTCTTGGCACCAGCAGAAACACAGAGAGGAATGGTATTTCCCCCAGGTATGGTAATCTTTGCCTCAGCCTGGCAGGCTGAAACCACAGAATGTGAGGCAGCACAAGCCAGACTCTCAATCTCACAATCTCCTGTAGATCCCAGAAAGGATGAAAGGTTCCAGAGTCACTGTATAGCTTTAGAAATTTATTTTTAATGACTCAAAACTACTTATTAAGTATGCTTTAATCACCTTGATCCCAGAACTGGGATCCTAGATATGAAATGCAGATGCAGCAAGTGGGATGGTACCCTTTGCTGGCTGCCTAAATTTGCATCTCTGTTCTTACTACTTACAAGTCTTCCAGGCTGACACCATCTGCAAGCAAGCCAAATCCTTTTGATATTGATACAATATTGTATCATTCACAGATCATAAGAAAATTCACATGCCTGAAATTTACCCTTTGTCTCCAGGACCTATTCAGCTTACATGAACTTCACACATGCCATGTTAATAAAGTTGGCAAATTCCATACTCATTTTTTTCTAAATTACCTCCCTGATGCCCACCTCCCTGTTTGCTTTGATCAGCTTGGGAAGTTCATGCAATCACAGACACTAAATGAAAAATGCTGCAGAGTATAATGTTCTAGTAGACAGAAAGCCCTCCAGCTCTCCATTCTTGCTAACTAGGCTGAAAGTACCTTATTATCTCCCAGCTTCATAAATCAGAGCAAAAAAAAGAGGTCAGTGCAGACCTCATCTACACATCTTACGATAGTTTTAAGATCCTTCTGTGAAGCCAAAGGAGAGTACAGCATGAATGCTTATTTAGTTTCCAAGTAGTATGTCTTCACAGAAACACAGAATAATATAGGCTTGAGGTATCTAGTCCAAAACCTTGCTCAAAGCAGGTCTCACTAGGTGAGGTTGCTCAGGCTGTGACCCATCAAACCATGAAAATGATGGAGATTCTACATTCTTCCAGGCAACATGTTCCTATATCTTATAACACTCATGGTAAAAACTTATATCCTTATGTAATTAGAGTATCCCATTTTTCAACTTTTGCATATTATCCTACCCATAGACACCACTGAGATGTCTCTGGCTCCATCTTCTCTACATCTTCCAATAAGTCAGTTGAAAAGAACAGTAAGATCACTCCTAAACTCTCCCTTACCCTATCACCTCCTCACATGGCACGTGCTCCACTTCCCTGGCCATCTTGATAGCCTTTCAACTGACTCATTTCCATATACCAGTGTCTTATGTTCAGAAAACCAAAACTGGACACTACTCCAGATACAGTACCAAAAGTGTCACAGGGAGGAAAGATCATGTCCCTGGAGCTGCATGGCTGTATCCAGACAGCCCAGGCACTGGCTGGTCTTTGGTGCTTTAATTGACTGACTTTTTTGTTTTAATTAACTCTATTTCTATTGTAAATAGATTCTAATTTCGTTTTGAAATCCATAGTTTGCTGAAATTTAAAATAAGGCAATCAAAACTGAAATAATGCTATGCACAGGGGTTGTCAGTGTTTTAAATACAAGCACAAGGGACTGGTTCAATTTCCGCACATACTCACACCTGAGTCTTTGTTTATGGCTGAGTGTTGTGCTAATTTGACCAGCATGATGCTTTCTCCTACTCTGTGGACATAAATCAGCTTAAGACCATTTCAGCAATTAAATTGAAGACATGTTCGAACCACTGTCAATAGAATGACTCCTTACTTACATTAGGGCAAATGAGAGTTAAGTTCTAAAAAGTGTCAAATAGAGATTAAGTTGACAGTAATAAATGCAGTACACACTAGCAGTCACCCCCAGCAACCCAGATCCATACAATAAGCACTGTCATGAAATTGCTAAGACTTTTTGAATTAGTGATACTTTTCAAACTGCCAGACAATGAATTAAAGAGTCACTTACTTTTTTTAAAGGAAAAAGTAAAATATCACAAATTTTTGCATGAAGATCTCTTAAATAGAAGGAAATTATATTTTTCTGAAATTACTTTAATAAAAACAAGGGCATTAAAATTTTATACAGAACATTCTAAAATGCCGAAGTATTAATTCAGGGTAATAACTCCTATAAGCATTACTGAATTATGCATTTTAAATTAACAATTTTCAAAAAATGGCAGTGACTATATTACAAAACTGAAAATAAATTTCACAAAACCTATTCTAAGTATTTTCTATGCAACCATTTTTGTGAATTATTTAACATTTTCATTAACATTGTCTGGAAATGTGCAATTTTATCTGACTCATGTCTTGAGATTCTTGTGATGTTAAAGAAGGTAGTTCTGCAAGTTTACCTGCATAGGCATGTCACTAAATGCACATGTGCTTTTCTACAGCTCAGATTATTCACTTCTGAAATTAAAAACTTATGCTGAATGTTAAAGTCATTCAAATCGTACCATATGTACATTGTTCCCATCCAAGTTATTCTTCTGTATTACACAAAACAAAAACAAAAAAAAAACAAACTCATAAAATTTTGCCTGATTTTCATGCTTTTTCAGAAGCACATAAAATTTAGGCTTGGAAAGGGAGACCGAATTCCATCAAAGAAATGTTTTACTTTAAAAATTCAAGTGTATCTTGTGCCCAGTTAAGCAACAGAAAAGAGAAGCATTTCTTCATGCAGCATCTGTTTTGAAAGAGATGTGGCAGACCAAATAATTAAATCAAAAGTATTCAAACACCAATTAACACTTGACTTGAGGTTCAAGTAAAGATTTAAACGAGATCTTATGTTATTGGAACCATCCAAACCATCTCCAATACATGAGAGAGTGAGACAGACAGATGATAACAGCTATTGAAATTTAGAGCTGCCTAATTGTTTGCATCGAGCAGAAGGCAGTTGACGGGTAAAATTTTCACAAGAATTTTCAACTTAGAGATGGGGAGGGGAATTAGGTGATTCAGTGACAGACGTTAGAAGCTGAAAAATTCTTAGATAGGTCCTTTCGTACTGGTGAGCTTTCTAGACATCTAAAGCTCTACACACACATGCCTCTATAAATTAAAAATCTTGTCAGTTAGCAGTCAGCAATGAGTGTAGCTGATTATGTTTGCAAATTACTTCAGTTCACTATTCTTTAAAACATATTCTGATTGGAGAAGTAAACAAAACTCAGGTTTTCCTGTCCTACATGTATCTACCCATAAGCCCAGTACATCCATTTTTCTTTCTCCAGTATTAAACTTTACAGTTGCTGCCACTTCTCCTTGTCAGCAGATCCCAAATAGATGGACTGAATTGGACCTTCCTAATTAACACATGTGAATAGAACCCAATTTCAGGGTGTCATTGCATTAAATTAAAACATGCATACCAGGGTTTTTTCATAGGGCTATAAAAAATTTCCAACTGCCAAAAACCAGCTAAAGTGAGGGAGAATAAAAAGTGTGCATCTTTGCTACAACTTGGCAGACATAAGCTAGCCAAAGTATTTGGTATGTATTTCCCAAAGGACATATCAAGAACTGTCTTCAGCATTTTGAAGATTGTAAGTAAAACTTAATTTGGGGTATTAAGAGCTATCCTGACAATTTCATCGCTGCAAATGTTATTAATATTATGGGGGGAAAAAATTCTATATCCATTTTGCTGAAGTCATTAGCCTGGAACTTCATGTGGTGAGAGGTATTTCTTGCTTAGAATATAAATTCATTTGCACAGTATGTATTTTGAAGGGAAAAAACCCAAAAAGTAAGAAAAAAGAGAGGGAGTATATTTGTTTCCTGTTTTCTTAATGAGAGATAAAAAGGAATACAGATTTATTTTTTTTTTAAGCTTTGTCTTTGCTTTGGCACTCATATGTTACAGGTGCCTGCAATTATGTGGAGGCACATTCAGTATTAACACTTAAATATTTAATGTCATAATATGCCTATCTAGCCAGGATGTGAGATGTCTAAATGAAGAATCTTGCACTCACAGTATGTTATTACACAAATCTCACCTGAAATCACCTTGCCCACAAAGCTGTAATTGGAGAAATGGAGAATATGACTATTTCCAAATGAAACTCATAATGTCAATATCAACTGTTTTATACTGATTAGTGATTGCTTATTACATGATTTCATACCTTATGGTACTCCAGTAACAGTCATAATCTCAGGTCAAAAATTTTAGATTTTACAAATATATCAGATACAGATATTACATCAGTAAAAAGGCATGTGAAACCACAATAGAAAATTACGTTTTTCCATAGAAAATACCTGTGACCTACTGATTTTACAAAGAGAGCAAAAGAAGCAAAGTGCAAAGGACCTACCAACAAAAGCTTCAAAGATGTTGCAATACGTTTCTTCTGTCCAACAGTACAGGTTTATACCACAAAAAAACCCCTAGCTGATAAGAAGCTCACACTCACTAAAAGATGTGCACTAACATTCTTGATTAACGCAATATGGAGAAAGAAAATGTCAAAAATCATAATGAAGCTATTTTTTAAATTACTACATAAAAAAATAATGTGTATCATCTCTTTCAAGTTGGATTGCTACAAGGAAAGCATACCTTTAATATTTTTTATAAACCTGGTTTTTAAATTATACCTAAATAAGAAAAATTATGTCGCTATCCTCACAAAATAGTCCCACACACGGACTCAAAATAGAAATAGAACACTGCCATTCACATTTTGCACTCAAATTGCACAATAAAATTTATTCTCAGTTATAAGTCACTAAAAGTGAAATCATTGCAAGACATAGCACTGTAAGAATTGTGCAACTAGCAGAACAGAAGAGCAGCAGGAGTAGAGTTACTACCTGAAGTACAATAGAAAACAGGGCTGAGAGAGGAACAGTCAACAAAAGCATACATCTCAGCTATTATTCACTCACATATCATTCCAACAATACATTGTTTTTTTGTGCAAGACATTCTAGAATAAGTACAAAACTAATTTTCTCGCTAATAATGTGAAGTACAGGCAGATCCACAAACCTGTTTTTGTTCACTAGCTATGCAAATTTGCCTTTTGTAACATCACAGAAAGCCAGAAAATGATGGAGAAGGAAAGAAAAATAACTGCTGCCAACCATTCAACATATAACAGAGCAAATGGAAGAAATTAATTTTGTCTTACTGCAGGATGGCAGCATTGTGATTGACACCATTTAGATGCTTGCTTAGCATTCAGATCAGCAGACTGAAATTGCAGTAAGAAGATAAGACTAGGCATTCTATCATATTACCAGTGTTTCTGCTGCATTTTTTCGTCAGACAGAAGATGTAACTTCAGGGTTTGACTTCTCTATAGACAGGTCAGTATGAATAAATTTATATTTTAGACTCCAATCAACAAAATTTTCTAACTGCTTCCAGTGTTCTGGAAAAACGAAAGATTCTAAAATTTTGAGATTATTCCTTGAAATGTGAGGATGGGATTTAAGCCAACAGGTTTGGAGGGGCCTTTTCTTTCTTAATGCTTAACAAAACCCCAGAGAGACAAGAGATTGAATCAGTGGCAGGTACAATCAAGTTCTCAGTATTGGATTTGAATTGAGGGAGCTAGAATCCAGGTTAATTCAAGGCAAGAAAAACCCCTTGTCAACATATCAGCTGCAGAGTGAGATGTCACAAGAGCCAGAGTTGTTTGCCATAACTGAAGCTCCAAGACACATCCTCATAAAGAGCTATGTCAGAAATAGAAAGAAACAATAACAATAAAATATATCAGTTGAAGATAGCTCCATCATCTTCTACAGACATAAAAGCTCTATGTCAGAGGTAATAGAAGGGGAAATTGGTTTGAGGCTTGGATGCTTGAGGTAGATGCCATTTTCAAGACAAAAGCAACTGTCTTCTTACCAAGGACAAGCTAAAGGAAAGAGAAGCTGTTTTCTCTTCAGTAGGATAGAACAAGCTGCAAAACTACATTCTGAACTTCAAGAACAGCTAGCAAAACTTTCAGTGTATACAAAGGAGGTCTACAATATCTTAATTGTTCTCCATTTTTGACTCATCATGAACTCCATCCCAAGCTCAGAGATATGACCACAGAAATGAACATCAAAAAGACAGTATCTTTGGCATAGTCACACCTGAGTGACAGATGCAATTCACTGTGTCATGGTCCCAGTTTGGTGCTGTTTTCACACAGAAGGTTATTCTGGAAGCTTCTGTCCCTTACATTTTGCAGAGTTTTCTGAAGTCAGTCTTGGCTAGGAAATATGTCTTTCTAAAGTACACAGTGAAGTCACACTTCTGAAAGGGCATCAAGTCAGCTGAACAGATGGGCATAAAGGTAAGAAATATATGCTTCGAGCCTATTTTTTGAATAGATTTTCATTCAAACATCCTAAAAGTAAGTGTTGTCTATAACAAGAGCAAATAGAGGGTAGTAGACAAAGATAAGTGACCCCCTAAGAACTGAGTGTGTAAAATTAATTCCATCATGAAGCAAGACCACTGTTTCAAGTTCAGTTGGAGTTTCATGTAAAAACAGCACTTTCTTCAGATCCTCTCTCATGTTGCAGTCTCAAGAAGCTCTAGGTTCACCACACTTACTCCTATCAGTGCTGTCTGAAGGGAGCTTTTGACAGAACCAGTCTATGCTAAATTCAGGTAAGCTTATACCTGCCAAACTTTCTTAAAGCAGGGAAGATTCATTTTAAAGTCAGTGTTTTTACTCAAATCTTCATTTGCTCTCATCATTTCCTGTTTTGGGGGACCTGTTACAGCTCCTGGGGAAACTGAATGGGTAGTAAGATCTTCTCTGACACCTTCACAAAGACACATTTTCCCCACATACTCATAGTTCAAAACACAAGCAGGGTTTAATCCATCTCTGACTCAAGTGGAATCAAAGGTCACTATAAAGATTTAATTCAAAATGAATACTTGTTCCAACTTTAATACTGTAGTCTGGTCAGTAATGGAATGACTAAAATAAAGCTGCAATACAATGAAACAGTTCTAACTCTACCACAAATTACAGTCACTAAACCTTTTTCTAAATGTCTATATGTAATCATAAAAATTGTAAGTCATTTTGATATTCATAGAGCCCTTGAAATGAGATAGCTTTACAAAGTGTGGAAAAACAAGTCATGGTCATTCAGGTTTCGTAATGCAGTTTTATGATGTACTCATTACAATATTTACTAACTTTGAAACAACTTTGATGTTTTCAGCCTTTCTTTCAAACATTTTAAAAACTTTCCAATTGCTACTAATGGAATTTTGATTTTCTAAATCACATTGCCTCATCAGATCTGCCTCCTTTCAGAGGCTATTGAAGAAATGCAGAGAGCAGCCCAGACACCCATCCAGTGGAGAAACTGCCAGTTGGGAATGGGGACCGAAAGGAGGACAAATGCTTCCCTCATTCTTTTAAAAATACAAAAGAACCCTCTGAGTCAAAAAACTGTAATCAGTGTCCCATTAGAAAGCATCAGAGGCACATATCTGCCTTCTCTCCACTGCTGCCGTTGTGACTGAATGCATTTAAGCAAAGACAGAACTGCAAAATGTCTCTCCTGAGCACCATCCAGAAGGTGTAGCCTTAGGATTTTTTCCCAGCCTTGTCAAGGTATACACATATTAGGTTGTTCAAATTCCTTGACGCAGTCTATATTTGATAAAATAAGTTACTTATCAATAACTAAAATTGTTCAAAATGTTTATATATATATATTTCATTTATGTGCAAACTGCAGTTACTAGGATGTAATGTCCATCTTTCTTCAAGTGGCTGCTCACATTCATTTAAACACAAATGTTACTTTAAAAGAATTCCAGGCTCAGATAGCAGGATCTTGATGTCCTTCATTTAGGCAGTAACTGAAGGATCAGGCTACCAAGTCATGTCCATAGTGAATACCTCTGCAGTAAAGCAAAACTTAAAAGACTGAGATTCACCAGAATTTACTTAGCTGTACTAAGTAAATTCTGTGATAGAAAGGATTTTTTCAATGAGATTCCAGACATAGCTTGAGCTCTAGTGCAGTTTCTGTCAATATACAAAATGCTTTGGCTTCGTAAAAATGGATTTTACTTTGGAGTTATTAATTGAAATAGACCTTCTAATACCTAGGAGTGAGCAGTGTAAACATAAGAAGAAAGAGTTTTCTTAAAACCAAAAATTTGAGGTGTGGCTTCAGCCTTACAGGAATTAAATTTAGATATGAAAATTGTCTTTAGGTGGCATAAGGCAAAGGTGAAGGAAAGACACAGGCTTGGTGTTAGAAATGCACCTGAGATGTACTTTTGACACCACTTGATTTAAGGATCTGGAAGTCTAACCATATTTCTTGGTATTTATCAGAGGGGTTCCCTGTTCCAGGTTATTCATTTTGAATTCCTATTTTGCCAAAGGATATTCTCCTGCACCTGAAGAAAAGCAGGAATCGTGTACCACTTTCTTAGCATTGAGCATAACAGTACTGTCACCATAAAACTTGAAAACCTCAGAAGCAGATCCAAAATGTTCTACGGGATTTGAAATTGCATATTCATGTTGGGTTTTCATTCTCTTCAGAACCAGTGTCATCCTTCTGGCTGCTGAAATAGTTCACACAAACAGCAGACCTATGGGGGTTCTGTCACATCAAATCAGGACTGTGGAGATGCTGAAAAGGATACCTGCTTACTGATGTTGGCTCAAACTATTCAAAAACCCAGAATGCATTACTGTGAGAACAATTGTTTGATAGAAATGATGCCTCCCTGAAGAATGGATGGTTCTTAGCCAGTCAGTGTAAATTTTGGAGACACAACTTTGAAGTATGGGGTGTCTGAGAACAGAGAGCATTCTATAGGCAATAAAGAACCTATTCTTTGAACAAAAATCCAGGTGCAGCTATGACAGAAAATACATTGAAAAACTCAGATCCTGAATATTGATTGCAATGGTCCTGATTCATTGGGGTTCATAACTATCTTAATCCTAGCTGAAGACAGAAATGTGTGTTAAATTCAGCAAGTCTAATATCAGTCCCTTATTGAATGACTTTGAAAAAAAAGCCAGTGACCTTTCTCAATTTACAGATACAAGTTGTATCCTCGTTATCCAAGAATGGATTAACATCTTTCTTTTCTCCTTAGAGGGCATGGAGAGCAACACTTTCTATGTGACCTACTCTGCCACTAAATGAAGAGGAAAGTAACAGGTAAACCAGGAGGCAGTGGCAGTAAGAATAAAGGATGAGATGGGTGACAGCTCTCTGATAGGCTCCCAGTGATGTTGGCGAGGTAACAAGAGCTCAGCTGATGATACACTGCCAAAAAAGGCCCAGAGTGAGAAAATCTCTTACATCTACTTTCTGAAACATGGAAACTGAGGTGAGACTGGCACTGGTAACTAGGGGCCTTGAGAACAGAAGAAAACACAGAAGTGGGCAGGTATCTGGAGACAAAGGCATGCTGCAACATCAGCATTCCTTGCTCAAATAACAGAGAACCCCATAAATCCTCACCTTAAGCATGGTAAGTAAATCTTCATTTTGTGAGGGAATGCGTAACTCTTATGGAAGAAAGCAAATATAGCTAGGATATATCACATATAGCAGAGGCAGCTCAGTGTTGCATATGACTATGAAAGCTGGCTTGAAGTAGAACCAAACTAATATGATGTGTTCCCCAGAACGTAGGAGCAAATGCCACCTTGGGTCTTTTATTCACACTAAGCAGAAGATAGTCCAGCAGTTGCCTGGGCAAACTCAAGGAACATAAAAATTTATATTTTCACACTAAGTGTTCAGACACCTGCAGTCCATAAATTTGAGCTCCTTAGTTTTTATTCCTTTTCTTTCAAAAGTGGCTGTTATCATGACCAGAGGTAGCAGATGAATATGCAAAAATACAGCCATCCGTCTGTTTATTCATTGTTGTAGTCATTCTTTATTCATTGTTGTAGTCATGGGAAGAATGTGGAAACATGTCTTTTTTTGGAGAAGGAGGTTCAGGAGGATTCTTTTCCAGTGTCTTACTAGTCTATTAGAAAGTTCAATTTCACCATCCAAAAGATAAAAATCTCCTAGCACATGGCTCAGGAAACTAAATATGGCCATTGCACATGGCATGTCATGGAAGATTATCTATTAGAACAAGGAATGGGCTGAAGTTGCACCAGGGGAGGCTTAGATTAGATATTAGAAAATTTATTAACTGAAACGGTGGCCAGACATTGGAACAGGCTTCTCAGGAAAGTGGTGTAATTTCCATCCCTGGAAGTGTTCAAAAAACATGTCAATGTGGCACGTGGGTATGAGGTTTAATGGTGAACACAGCATGGGTTAATGGTTGGACTCGATGATCTTAGAGGTCTTGTCCAACCTTAACAATTCTATGATTCTACATTTGCATCATCTCCACTGAGATAGAAATGCAGAGCTTGAACATAAATCAAGGAAGGCTGTAGTTCAAAGTCAAAACTGGAGTCACACTATCACTCAGAGACAGAATAGTGGTTTCTGTTATTGAGGATGACCATGCAGAATGCTGTGCAATTGGAAAGAGATGCTTCCTATGCTCTCCAGTGTTAGATTTCCTGCATTCTTCATACAAGAAGAGATTGCAAACAAGTAACATAGAAGATGTGTTGCAGATGTGCTTGCAGTACAAAAACCTAGGAAGCCACTTTTCTTCTCTCTGGCTTAATTTAACAAAGCTCAGCATACTTTGTAATAATACTCTTCATCCATACCCAACATTTTATGAGAAGACGAAAAGAGCCCATTACAATCCCCAGCATACTTGCTGCATTGTATCAAGGATTAGACAACTTTGCAAATACTTATTTAGCTAATCATTAAAATCTGTCCATACCAGTTGAACCTCAAAGACTAATTTTCTACACAGGAGGAAAAATATGTGCATGAGGTTTACACTTCATTTTAGCTGTCGTGGGCATTTTGTGGGAGTCATTAAATACTTGTCCTGTCACATGAAGGTATCAAAAAATGAAATGGTGGGAATTGACCCACGGATTTAGCTCTCATCTGCCTGCAGTGATGATGACAATCTGCAATGTTGAGAAGTTACAGATTAAAAGAATTATTTTCTCTCAAAGCAACAGTATTGCTAAAAACAAATTTTAAAGTTCATATAGAAAGGAAGAAAATGTTGCTTTAGCTTTTAGCAATGGCAGAGCTATAAAATAAGTAACATCTGTATGCTCTACAGAATGAAAATAATTCACTAACAATCCCCTTCACAATGATAACCAACCACCAAAATGTCAAACAAAAGGCTGGAAACCTTTATTGAATCAGATGCTTGTCAGTCTTCTGACAAATGTGTCAGCTATGGGTATTTTAGTCAGCAATTTCAGTAACAACCAAATGGCCTTTTGTACACTGAACATGAAGACAACCTTCAATTGGCATAGAAAATAATAAATCCCAGGCTTTTGAACCTTTAATTCTCGCTCTTTTTTGGACATGTTGGAAGAGATAAATGGGATCTTTACTGATCTCCTTGCTCGCATCGATCCAGAATGTAATTTTATTCAGAAATTTTATAAATTGCATGCCTCATTTAAAAATCTGGAATTAAATGTTGCCTTCCAATGTAGGTCATCAGCATGATTCTCATAACAGCTTCAAGACAGCAGGCTGTATGCACAGCATAACAATGCTCACAAATAACTACCCAATGGCAAAGTGCATGCAGTAACAAAACCCAGTTTGAAGGGTAGATTGGAAATGTTCAGACTCTAAATGCTTTGAAGTTGGGTGCTTCATAAATGTATTGTTTTGGGTAAGCCCTATGTATCAGCTGTATTTCTGTGGGTAAAACCCTGTCAATCACTGTCTGCTTAAAAAAAAAGCAAACAATCAAACAAAAACCCAAATAAAAGTCACCTTTTCTCTCCAAAGGATCACAAGGGATGGAGGCAGATAAGGGACAAATTCAAACCAAATGAATAGTCTGTTTATCAACAGTAACTCTGCCAATTTGTTGAAACTATGCCAAGTTTGCTCCAGATTTGCATTGCAGCTCTGACAAAAATCTGGGTGTACAGAACTCAGTCATGGAAAAGATGCCAAAAAACTTGTTTTCTAAAATAAATTTTCTACCTCTGATAGCCCAGATAGCTGCCATTCACATGGAGAAAAATGGATCATTTCAGGCATGTATGTCAATTATGGCTAGCCAGAAGAAATACCCTTCTACTGACAGGTCTGCTGGTTGCTGTTTTCATTACTCAACACCTAACCTACTCTTTCATGTGATCAGTATTTTAGAGGGAGAGCAAATGAATCTCCAGCACTCTTGGGAGCACTAGCATGATGTTGGCAGTTCTTAGCAAAACTCATTAAAAAACAAAAGCTTCCAAAAAAGAAAAGAAAGAAAAAAAAGTGTGATGGCAGCCGTGGGGTAAGAAGGAATCTTTGTCTCTGTGCCTGTTTAACAGTTGTCTGGCAACAGTCATGTGGCAAACCCAGACATCTCAGGGCCCAGGCAACATCTGGGCTTACAAAGATGACATATTGCTCAGGTTTATTTCCAGATGGCCCAGAAAGAAACAACTTGCAAGTCCAAAAGAGGCTTGGTTCAGGAACTCCTGCTGTCACTACTGTCAATCAATGTCCTTGTGATAAATTTTCTGAAGAGTTTGCTAGAGACTGCTATTTCTTACATTGCCTAGAGGAGCTCTGTATTATACTACCTTTCCCCTAAATCTCTCAGAAATGCAGAATGTACACTTAAGACTATTGAATGTATCTTAAGAAAGACAACTTATGAGTTTTTAAAAATATGTATCTGTAAAAAAAAAATAAAAACCAGCAGTTACTGTAAAAGTTGCCTATTGACAAATTTGAGTCCTGCAATTCAAGTTGTTCATGTAACACAGCACAATAGAGTAGTAGTAGTATTAAATCAGTAACCTAACTGCACTGCACCCTTTTTTTTACAGAATTTGGTGTCTCAAATTGCTTTTCTTCTTATTTTAGAAAATAAGTTTTGCAGCATACACACAGTAAACTGATAGCTGTTATAAACTTCCAGTAGGGCAGAAAGATATTGATATGCTTTCAGAACACTGACGCCAATACAGGAGTGCATACATGACTGCTGGAAGTCCTGCTATCAGAATTACTTCTCTCCAGAATGTCCACCTATTAAAATAAGAATAAATAGCATGTAATTGGAATTCAATGCCATTTTGAAAGACTTACAAATAAAGTTGCTTTTCTCTTAACACAGATGAAAATTTAAAAAAAGGAAACAGCAAAACCTGAGTATTAAGAAATAAAAGGTCTTTAAAAACCCCAACAACAGTGTACTGAAAAATAAAAATAATATTTCAAATTATTCTCATATCCCTTTTCCCTATACACTTAGCCTTTCTGAAACCATAAATGGGATTTTGAGTTTTCAGAAAATTTTTTCAAAGGCGATACTCACACACTTCATTTCATATAAGCAAATTTCCAGTACAAGCTTAGAGATGTTTCTTTCCTTTACAAACATCAGACCTTCCAGAAACTTATTCACACACCAAAGCTAAGCCAATGATACGAAGAAGCCCCAATTATGGCTTAGAATTCTTTATATATGATGAAAGAGGCAAGTTGAACATTAGAGAAAAAAAGCTGTGAGAGGAGGAGAGAATTTATTCAGGCTGCTCATCAATCTACAAGCACTAGTTGATGAAAGCAGTGTTCTGATAGTCATTGCATTTCAATGTGGGCTTCTAAAAGGCCATTTACTTTTAGTTACTTATGAACTTGATCAGAGCCTGACTTCAAATGTAATGT
This sequence comes from Sclerurus mexicanus, assembly GCA_013396755.1. Classification (NCBI taxonomy): domain Eukaryota; kingdom Metazoa; phylum Chordata; class Aves; order Passeriformes; family Furnariidae; genus Sclerurus; species Sclerurus mexicanus. The sequence continues at coordinate 16,532 of VWZF01005628.1, forward strand.
TAAATGCTGTATTTCAAATGCAAAAACAGAAATGTAAACAGCAGCATAATAAATACACTGGATTGTATGAATTCATCACAGCCATGATTACTTCCAAAAAATCTACAAATTCAGATGCATGAGGAATAATTAATCTTGGAGAATAAATGAGCTAAAAAGCCCATAATCTACCTGAAGTCTCAATCTTTCAGCTCTCTCTTTTGCAAAGAGACTCTGGGAGCAACTTCAAAAGAAACACTTAGTCAAAATAATCAGGGACCCTGGAAGAAGAGTAGAGAAAGATTCTGAGAATGAAAAGCCAATATGACTTTTTTGACCATGCAAACAACATGGTGTATTAGTCAACACAGTAAAAATACAGAAGGGATGAAAGGAAGAGAGTCCATTGCTGGTCTGGAAATATCATTCTAACCCTGGGAAGTGACATCTGGTTTACAGACAGCTCTGACAAATGTACTCCTTATATAACATCGTCCAAATATTTCAGTCTATGAGTGAGTCCAAATACAGAATATCAGAGCTGACCTTTTTCCTGCACTGCAGCCTGTCACATCTGTCACTTCAATGCGAATATAATGTACGTTACATATGAATTATTTCTTTGAACAATTCTCTGATTGTCATTTTCCTTTCGATGACTATGATGATGACTAGACTTCATAAATTCCAATTATCCAAACCCATTTGTTTGATCACAATTTGTATTCTTTGTATAGCAAAAGCACGAAAGGTAGAAACACTGTCTACCCCTGTTCTGCAGAGAGATGCAATGGAATGTCACGCTGTGGTTTGTGCCATAACTCAGCAGGTCGGGAGTTTGCTGTTTTGAAATGGTTACCCCCATACCCACATCACCTAGAGCTGTTATCTGACCTTTTTCTGCACTTCCCTTCAAAGCAGCAAGAAAGTCCCAGAACATTTCTGACCTGTTGCAAATCTTAACATCCATTTTCTGTGAATCCAATTCGATATGCAAACAAAATACCCTTCTTTTCCCTTCATGCATCTTCAGTTTCTATAATACACACTTAAAGCAGGATATAAAACGTGCTTTTCACATTAAATGTGTTCAGAAGTACTTCCAAGAACATATGCTGTTATCACAGATGTGCACTGTATCATCTGATGTGTTACTGCAGGATGACCTGTATTATGCCAAAGAATTAGGTGATATTGGCCATTCACCTGGAAGTTTTCAGTACAGTTTCTGTTTGTAGTTTCTTTTAAACATCATTTTGATGATTTTAACCTGGAAAAAGGCGAATACAAAAAAAACTACCAAAGATTTTTCAAGAAATGATGAATAAAAGTTTGAGTGGAATAAATCACTTTAACAGGTGGAAAGCTCCAAGAAGTGATTTGACATTTTAAGAAAAGGTAACATCAAATCCAAAAAAGACCTGTCATGTTAACGTACACAATCCTGCTTTTACAACAAGTCCAAAGACCAAAGGTGGTATGTGTAATGCAGCTGAAACAGACATGCTGAGGAGCAAGGTACCACATTGCCATGCTGGAGGTTAGCTTAAGAAAGCAGCAATGATCATATGGATCTGAAATGTAATGACATTGCACTCTCTAGTGCCAATCATAAACAGCCACTACTGCTGGAATTTGATATTACCATAAACTATTTGATGATTGTTCTTTACCATTAGTAATAACTAATCATAACATGACCCCTCTCTGACAGGCATGAAACAAAATAAAACCCTTGTCTCAGGTGGTGAAGGATTTATGATGGGAAAAAAACACAAGTTAGAAAACACAGTGAAACAGATATCCTTGCAGTTTTCATAAGCCCTGAAGTTAAACAGCAGCAACAGTCCCAAAATTTTAGATTTCCATTCCAGCAAAGCGAATAAAGGTATTGATGAAGAAGTCTTAAGGTTTTGCTAAGGTGTACCTGAGGATATGAAGATCAGTTTGGAGATGATGTCATATATTGCAGTTAAAAGGAGAAACTGATTGCATCTTGCATATTTATAGACTTGATTTAGGAATATTCTTAGGTAAAACAGTAAACTTCAATCAGGGATTTGACTGAAGGTTTTGTAGAGCCAGCCTTTGAAGCAACTATACAATACTGTGAGATGGATGACAAACTCGAATGATGATTGCATACTGCAGTCTGAAATCAGTGTGATTTCTTTAAAGGGACCAAAACTACAAGCTGTAAAATGCAAAACTTTGATGAAACACAAGAAGAGCTCAAGAACACAAATCAGGGTTTAAAAATTAATAAAAAGAGAGGAGATGGAGCTATGAAGACCTGTCTTGAGTAAATGCCATCTTTTAGCATGCATTTAGACAGACAGGTCTTTTGTTTAGGCAGAAAAATAGTATTTTAATATAGGCCGCCAAGACACTTCTTCCATCTGTCCTTAGTGAAAAAACTACCCCCTTGCCTTCATATTTGGATTTAATTCCTATTCCTTTGGACACTATTCCTTAAAAATCAGGCTGCCTTTGTAAATGGTTAAGCAGGTCACAGGTTGGTCAGGGATTTTCTGTCAATATTCTAATAAGGAGTTCGCTTGCACCAGTCATGCACAAATATTTATCCTTAGATTGCAACAAGCATCAGTTCGTACAAGTAGAAGTGAACTTGCAGAAAGAAAATCTCAGGAAGTAGAGAATCTATTGATTTTCTTGCCCATCTGGTTTTAAAAAAAGCATATAAAACAACAAATGCAGATTTTAAGTTTCTTGATCTCAGGCTTTCAGGTATGAAATGAAGGGTCATGTGCACATGTTAGGAAAAATATGCTTTTTTGACAAATATGGTACCAGTATGTCAAAGTTGATGATTACCCATTTTTAAAGGATTTTCTGGAGGATATGAGAACATTCACTGCAATTAAATGAAATGGATGAGATACTTATGTATTTAAAAAGGTTTTTCTCCATTTAAATAATAACATGTAGAACAAGTGATAAACAAGTTGCATCAAGACCAATATATCAGACTTATTTCTACTACAAAAATGAGCAGAACACTACAGAAAGCCTTTCAGAACCTCAGAATAAAAATAGAAGGGGAAAAAAATAAGTCAAAAACCAGATAACCGATTGGACAGTAAGGATATTTTTTTCTTTAAACCACAATGACAGCATGTACAGCTTAGTGGATATCTACTCTACCTACTTTCTTCCTCTCAAAGGTGATTCATGGATAGCACACAGAGAAAGATGGGCTTGAGATTCCTCACACAGGTATTCCCAGGGAAAAGCTCTTTAGCAATGCTTACATATAGATACATCCCCAGTATGGACAGTTATGAAGAAAATGGAAACTGTCCATTCTCTCCAGAACTGGGAAGGAGAGAGTAGTATGTCTAGTATTGACCACCATTTTTGCACTAGAGACTTCCTGAAAAAAACCCAAGAATGATCAGATGAAAGACTAAATTGTGTGTGTTCATTTACATATTTACATATGTTTATATGTGTGTGTGCGCAAATGCACGTTCATTTTTCTTTATATGCTAGAGAAAAAAAATGCAGCAAAGATAGTCTTAACCTTATTCAGAATAAACTGTTCTCTCTGTACATGGTAGAGGGTAAAGTAAGTAACCATGGCAAAGAAGAGTCAGGCAGGGTATTAGAAAAACAATAAGGATATCCAGATACCAGAAGTCACTGTAGAATCACCAGTATTGGAGAGATCCAAGAACAGAACAGGCAGTCATCTGTTAGTTTAAAACATACAGCTGAAATCCTCTTACAGGGGGAAAAAATCTGTTATGGAAGGGGGGTGAATTATTTGGCCTCCTGAGGTGTGTTCTAGCCCTGTCTTTTTACTGATGATAAAGGAAATAGACAATGCTGAAGGAAAGCCTTGCTACAAGAAATATTAGGAATACTTTGTTTCTGTGCCTAATTCTTGGCTCAGTAGTGTATATTTTCTTGCAGGGATAGACTTCAGAATTGAGGTTCTAGGAATGAAAAATGTTGGCTTAGCTAACCTTGAGACCTCTTCTTGTGACAATTTGTCAAACACACACAAAACTTGCAGTAGAAACTTGAAGAATCTAGTAATGTGATAAGCTAACCCTAAATATTTTGTGTTTCTACAAACAGTGACCAAAGCTGGCTATGTCGTTTTGGAATTTTGGAATAGCAGGAAATGTAAGTCCCTACTCTCCATAGCTCAAGCACTTAAAAAACCAAAATCCTAATCAGTTCCATCAGGTAAGCCGTGGAATCCTCCCTAATGCCATCATGCCTGATTTACTAAATAAATGTCCATTCTCATGAACAAAGTGAAATGTAGCATCTTGAAATCTACCCCAGTAAAAATCTCCTGGATGATGCAAGCATTGACAAATCTAGTCTAGTCACATTCATTATAATCAGTTTTTCAGTCTCACTATGGGAAATCTATTTACCCCTGAAAGCACCATTTGGTTTTTGGGTGCATTATAAGTGTCTTCAACTAGACACAAAGGATAACGTATTCTAAGATAAATAGAGATCTTTTATTTTATTTTTTTTAAAAGCAATGTTGATGTTATTTCCATTTAGAGCAAAAATGTACAATTTATTTTTGCAGAAATTTCCAACACCTACTCAAAGGAAGTTGTTATTTAATACAATCTAAGAGATATCCATTCTAGTCTAAAGCAGATTCTGTCACTTTTCACTGTGCTCCTCTGTGTCCCAGTGATGAAGTTTTGTTGAAGTCCAGGCTTGGGACATCTCCTTGCTCCAGGAGCAAAATGACACACCTAACTCAGGGGCTGTGAAAATTAGTGTAATGTCTAATCTGTCTGTGCTTCTCCCTGCATGGATAAGGGATTGATGATGCTGAGTAACATAGAGTGTCCTTAGACCTACATTTTATAGTAAGCTTCACTTTAAAACAATTAACTTTTTTTTTCCCATTGAACAAGGCAAGATATTAAGTTTTAATGAGGAAATTCATTGAAGAATCTGTTCTCACTCTCTCAGATTTTTCTTCAGTTTGCATCTGTCATATATTGATTCTAAAAATCTCTTCTCAGCCGTTTGACTTCTGCTATCAGTGATTATCCATTTTTTCAAAGCTGACTTTTTTTGATAACCTATGCATATTCCTTTATTTCTGTTGTTTTTGTGAGAACTAATAAAACATATGTCTCAGTGGTCATTTAAGCTTACTATTTTTCAAACTAATCTAGGAAAGTGGCAAATGGATTCCCTTATGTCTAGCATAGTTTGGTTTTTGTTATGGAAAGAGATTTCAAGCTCCTAATCTCTTTAGCTGAAGAGCCACAATATTCTTTCTATAAATTAAGGTGTTTAGAAGGAAATTGAGGGAAAGATATGATTGAAGAATGAATTGACTACATCTTTAAGGTGGCTGAAACTTTCTCTTATCTTCAGACTAAAATAGCAGAATAAGAAAGTTTTAAATTTATTCAACTCTTTGCCTCTGAGTTCTATCCAAGGTATTCATAAGTACTCCCACACACAGCTCAAGTGTATTTTATGGTTTTGCCCAATCACAGCTTATACTGTATAATGAATTGCACTACAACATTAATGATGCATGTTCAAATAGGACTCAAAGAAGTGATAAGCAAGATTGGCTGTGACCTGCTGCAGAGTTAGAACAAAATCTAAATAATTGCTTATTAAAACTGTCCATGTCCACTGTGCATAAACGACCGGGACTTGCATATATATTCATGCTTCAGGTTTAATATAAGCCCCCTGATGACACTCACTGGAGTATACAAAAATATAAAGACTCTAAAGGGTTAAATAGTAAATAGGATAGGTATGTTACATTTCTTGATTCAGTTACTGATAAAACAACCAAATGGAAACAAAAAACTCGTCACAGAATATTTGCAACTTGGTAATTTATGGACCGCTGCTCCAGCACAAGAAGCCATCGCTGATTACCAATGCCTAAAATATACTGAGAAAATAAAATTGATTTAATACTGAGAATTTCCATGTTATACATAGTTTTAGCAATCAAGTGTAAAAAAGTGTGAATAGCACTTAAAAGAAGGGAGAGTAGATCAGCATTTGACCTGCAAAAGTAAAATAACTAGAGAAACGGATGAAAAAATAGATAAAACTACAAAAGAAAAAACATAAAGAAGCTCAAACTTAACACAAAAATGTGAGTTTAGTCTACCTAATAGAGACTAGGATGCATCACTTTTGTATAGGTTTGGGGTTTTTCACTTGTTTAAATATTAACAAAGTAGAATAATACAGCTTTCACAGCAATCGCCAACACTTTCTTCATTTGGTAGGAAAGAGAATATAAATAATGGAGGAACAAACCATTGGACTTTCTTAGTTCCAAACATTAGTGTATCTTAAAGGCAGTCAAAATATGAGAGGCAGTTCCATAAGCATTTATCATTTAAACTGTTTTAGGTGTTTTACTTTTTATGATTTGGATCCATATAATTAGGTAGGGAGTTGAAAAACATAATCCTATGCTCTGTGGCAGTGTGATTAGGATTAAGTACATAAATTAGTTTTGTGTGTTTAAATGTTAATTATTTCCAATTATAAATCAATTAATCTGTTCTTATTTTGTTTTTCAAAATAAAGGCCTAAAAAGAACTGTGTTATTTTCTTATTAAATATTCTATAAACACTTTTTAACACTGTTGTATGAAAAATGTTTTGTCCATTTTTCTTATATCTTTTTACATAAAGAGCCCTAGTACACCTAAAAATCCCATTCAGTAGAAATATGTAAGACTATAAATGAGGCACCATGCTCTACTACTTAGACAGTACTATCACATATTTTCACACAGCGGTTGCCTAGAATATTAGTATCACTTTCCAACTCATGACTTCTAGCAACTGGCAGCAACTGGAAGGCATTGTCCAAAAAAAAAAAAAAAACAATACAAATTGACAGGTATCAGAGCAGCTGATGTGAAGTTCCAAATCTCTGATTTCCTCCAGCTATTTTTTCAGGGGAGAAGATTGTTGAGAATGAAGCAAAATTAAATGCTCATAACTTTCTCCAAGCACTTAGCAGATAATCCACTTCCCATTGAATACTCTGCAGCACAGTACATTCAGTATCAGTCAAAGCTGGAGTACAGCTATCATCTACGATGCTGGTGTCTCTGTTTAGGCTCTGCAAAGTAGTGACACTCCGAAATTCTCTTGCACATAATAACCACAATCTCCACAAATTGCCTCTGCGTGCCTGAAAGAACACCTGTACCATTTTCTGTTAGTTTGTCCCACAATATGCCTTAACATCAACGAGTAAATAGAAAATTCAGCAATGTGCTAGAATAGTTTGGAGTTTGATGGGAAAATAAATTTCAACAACCTATAAGAGCCTTCAGAACCATCACCTTTTGTAATAGTTTGCAATCTCCAACACCCTAACTTTCACTGAGGTTTTTTTTCATTTATTTTTCTCACAATAATGGGTGCTGTATTGCCTTATACTAGTAAAATAAAAACTTTATTGGTTTTCCTGTGTTTTGATGTTGAAGTTTGGCACAGTGGAATTTATTAGTGGTGGCATCATTCCTGCTCATGACCCCACTGCCACAGATAAAATCCACACTCAATTTCCATTTCTTTTCCTGTTTTCCCCATTTCAGATCAAGCTACTATATGATGCAGTTCAGCAGTATGGCAAGCACCTTAACATTTTGTGATGAGTATAGCTTCCTTATGAAAACAAGCACTTGTAGTTTGCTGTATCTAAGGGCTGTGAAATTCTTCCACCGATCACATTTATCCTCTACAATATTTTAACACATTTTGGAACAGGAGCATCACCATAAAACATGCCTTTAATTGACATGGCTGAGACATCAAAACTTTCAAAAATTTACATATACTAAACTGGTGCATGTCTGCAGACAACATGTGACAGGCTTGGCAGGGCTGATTAAACTTAGCCTATGCACTGGCTCTTCCCAGTCACTTTCAGTTTCTGTTATCCTCTGTGAGTGATGCGTGCTATTATATAAAATCAAAGTGCTACAGAGATGGCATACAAAAGCTCTCAAAGCATGCAACTCACTTGCTTTTAGAGTAGGCTGAACTATTTTGTTGAAAGAGAAAGCCCTTACAAGCCAATCTTTTTCCCTTGAGTGGGAAAGAGTCATTATGGGTTTTACCCTAACCGTGTCAGACACAGAAGCTACAGACATTATAGCACTGCTAATTTCTTATTTAGGTTTCATTGATAGGCTCAAGATTCAAAGAACAGAAGAAGGTTTTCTATGCTGATAGAGATTCAATTGCCGGTATTTTCTGGTTTGGATTTTCATTACAGTGGAGCATATAGTTTCTGCATCTTCTCTAAGCCTATGGTGCAGCTAAACAGCAGAGTTTCAGTGAAGATTCAGTCAAATGAGAAGGCTACTCGTGTCTTCTTAGGATAAAGCAAAAGGCAGAAGGGCCCCTAGCCTCTCTACACTTTTGCATATACATAAAATGGATACACACCATATGCCACCACATCCATCACACACCAGATAAAATATCCATCCAAACCAGGTTAGGGCATGCCCATGGAAGAGGCTACCATGCTGCTTTCAGCTCCTGCATTATACAGGCCACAGGGTCTGACTGTGACATATTCTGTCTTTTGGAACAGTAAGTCTCAACTGAAAGACTTTATCTGTGACTTCGACACACAAGAAGAGGAGCAGTGGGGAGGAAAATAAAAGGAATTTAAAAACTTGGGGGGGGGCAGAAAGAAAAGAAAAAAGGGGTTTGTCAAAGAACTGCAGGAGCAGCAGGTAAAATAGGGGCAAAATGAGAGAGGGATACACACCAGGAAAAGATATGAGAGAGGAGCATCAGTCGAAACAAAACACTGATTGCTGGCAAAGGATAGATATAGATGGCATTTAGTCCTTGATACAGTGCAAGAATATCTCCAACATGTTGCAGGAGTTCTCAGTGGTTCAAGAGCCTCATGCTGCATGTTATGCACTTCATAGTGAAGTATCATGTTTGTTGGTTAGACCATTATGGTTGTTCCAAAGGGCCTCCAGTGTCTGAGGAGTTATTCTGGATTAATTTCCTCTGAAAGACTTCTAGTTCACATACACCATGACTCCCCCTGAAAACTAAGATCACTGTGCTGTAATCAGAGACAGTCAGGAGGGTCACTTCAGAAATGTATTACTGCTCAATAACAGACTGCTAATGTACACTCAGCCTCAGAGAGTGAGATCAGTGTTCATCTATTGTCTACTTAAAACACTGCACCTAAACACAGAGGAAAGCCAATATAAATGCTTTGAGGGGTACATGATGATTCACTTCCTAAACAATTAACTCCAATTTGATAATTTCATGGCAATAAGTTCCTTAATTGTGAGAGGAAGTGCTACAGTCTTCTAATCATGAATAGACACAGGAAGATCTCTCCATCATACATTATTTAAGTGGACTCAACCACAACAACCCTAAATTATGTAAATACAGGTATCATCTTGGGGAATATTTGGAGGCTATTTGGAAGGTTTAAATTGTTTCACTAATAAAGCTACAAATCACTCAAGTATGCCAAATAACAAACTCTACACTCATTTAACTGAAATCACACCATTATTAAGGCAGAACTAGAAATATGAGTTAGATGCTGGCACCAAGTCACTCAAAATTTTAACCTGAAAAATCCTTAAATGGAAGGATGAGAAATGCAGGAAACTCTTCCTTCAAGGGAAGAGGTTAAGGCTGTATGATTAATTATAGGCACTGGCTCATTATCTAACAATATCCAAATCTTGATATTTTGTCCTCAAAATATCCTTAGATATTTGCAAAGCCCAGACCACTAAACTTCAATTACAAAATTTAAATGTGGTCATAGCCAGGGCCTTCTAGCAGGGCTTTCTAGCAGAGATTTCATGTTTATGACCTTTTTCAGAACATCAGTTTGCCAGTCTAATGAGTTTGTTTACCTGGACTCAAAACACCAGTGAAGGGAATTAGTTATACATAGAAATATCACATTTCAGTCTTTATGTTGTGTTTGCAAGAAAATGATGAAGATTCATAGTCAAGGTATTTGTGATTGAGAGCAACAATTACAGTGAGTTCGTGAGATCACACATGGCAATAACCAAAGTACCTAAATGAGAAAATCCTGAAGGCACAGTGACACTCTCATAGCAGCTGACTGCCAGAAAAACTGACCTGCCTTTCTCAGCACATGCTGAGAAAGAATTTAACAGAAACTCCAAGATACACAAGGCATGAGTCTCCCATTACCTTGCATAGTCAGAGACGTGCAAAGATGAATAAACACGGTAGCATTTCTCACAATAATCTAACAGCAGTTAAAGATTTCTGCTGCATAAAGTACATATAGCTGAATAAAATACAAACCATTTTAACTGACTAGCCAACTAGATCCACAGCTCATGCTGTGCACAAACCACAATTCCTAATGCTTTGCAGCTGGCAGTGAAATGATCATTTGCAACAGACACAATTACAGGACTATTCACTCATCAGGCAGAGGCCTTGAGAGATGGTTATAAGAAAGCCCTTCCTTCAACAACAGCAACAGGGATCTAAAAGACTGGGGAGATGACAACCCTCCTGTTTCCACAGGTTATCCAGAAGCTCCACAAAATCTGGAACTGGCAAATCCAAAAATAAGACTCTGAGGAAGCCACCTTGGGATCCTGCAATTTATCTCCTTTCCCAGAGAAACTCCTGCATTCAGAATTCCCATGGAGCTGTGTTCTGTTCTTAAGCTACCACATCACACTCATGGAGGTGAATCCAGAACAATCAAGATATATGGCAAAGAAAACCAAAGTAAAATTAAAAAGCTGTAACAATACCAGGGTAAGGCTCTAAATCAGTGTATGGTATTGATGAATGCATTCTGCTCCCTATTTTGCATTTTAAACCATTACTGTAATTCATCATTATTTCATTGTAGCTTCCTTTGAGGATAAACGACAAGTAAATATTGCTAATCCTAACCAAACCTGTATACACTGTTATACAGGCACAACCTTTTTCATTAAAAAAGAAAAACCATTCAAATTTCAAGCTTCTGAAAGAACATTGGGAGAAAAAAAAATAAAAAAAGTATTCCATCTTTGAAAACCTTCTCATCCCTTCAGCGTTTACCTGCTAGCAGCCCTTCCTGTCCTGTCTTGCTAAAGATTAGAGTTTTAGATTAGAAGTCCAGTCTACAAACCCTCTGTGTATAACCTGCTCTACTGCGTAGCAGCTTTGGTAGATCAGTGGGCCTCGGAGTACAGAACACTTTGCCAACAGGTCAAAACATGAATGCATAGTCTGCAAAGCACCTGCGAAAGTCCTGGGTCCCAAAAGTGCCTGCCACACCCCACCTCATAGCAAACAAGCCACGCGGGAAGTTTGAGGGAGAACCACCAACGCTTGCAGCTCCGCATGACGAATGTCATTCAAGGTTGCTGATGCCACAGCAGCGTGTATGGCTTTACGCTGTGGCTTCCTCAACAGTGTCTTGTTTACCAGCCCGAGGGATATTTTGAGATGGCTGCCCATAAGCCTTTCCTGGTGAAGTAGTTCTGCTTTTTCTAAGTATTTAAATTGTATCGGAAGGAGACAATGGATAGGAATGACTTTCTAAACTAGTGGCCAAAATGCTCCCTTGAAAAAGAGAACTTGGCTTCTAGATGAATTCTTAGGAAATATTTATATATACTGAAATAACATCAATATTATTTGGCATAATCTTACAGTCTTCCCTCTCTGGAGATGATTTAAATAATTTTTTTCTCGGAAGGCAAAACATGAGTTTTAAGCCTCTTCAGACAGAGGAAGACTTGACTCTGTGCTTTTAATATTGTGTAGCAGAGACTTGTACCATTGATTAGAATAATGTTACTGTAATCACCTCTCATTTCTACTTGTAGTACACATCAGATCCTGACTTTTTTCCTGAAACCTCTGCACAAATCCAGCTATCACATAAGGCTTCATGTATGCAACAGATTGCAAAAACACATTAAAGCTGTTTCTACAAAAAAACCCTCAATTTTCCTTCCCAGCATAATGCCAAAAGCACTGCCTTTTTCTTCAGCTGTTCGCAGTTTCTTTCACTTTCTTGAACTTTGCCACAGGTTGAAAGATAAATTATGTATTGATTTTTTTCTTCTGTTTAAGAGCCTCATGAACAAAGAGGCAGTGGTGTTGAAAACGGTGCTTCTGGGAGAGAAGGGACATCACCGACAGAGCTTTTTGAATCATGGCTCTCTTCTGAGTGGTTTTTCTTGAAGTTAACAGACTTATCACCACAGAAGCACACTTCCAGAAAGAGCATTCTGCTGATAGCTCCTCACATTGGAGCAAAGGAGAGTCATATGCATTTATTAGTATAGTTTTTCTGCCAACAATACAGCAAAACTAATGGTCCTTTTCTGCCTCTGTCCCACTGCCTTTGCTCCTTCATGTATTTTATGACAGCACACCATTCTCAGTGTTGTCGCTTTGTGGCTACTTCCGTACCTGATACCATTTATGTGCCTATAAAACTATTTTCCTAGTAGAACTGCCCCAAGTAGTGCATCACTGGCAGTTTCAGCCTTAGGTGAGCAAGCACTTTACCATAATTCACCATGATATGTGCAATTATAACTACAATAATTTACCTCTGTACTGAACTCTACAACTCCTTTAGTTATAAATGGCAGAGTTTTCAGCATGCAGCAGTCAAAGAATATTTCATTTCTCTCCTCTTCAAGCATATTCTGTGATGGTGAATTAATTTAGCTGAGTTAACAAACACCATGAGGATACTTCCCTCAAAGTATTTTGTTATTTCTTATTTGAAGTCCCCAGTCAGAATAGAGATCAATGATGTTAGAGGGTGTGAGAATAAAGGCAAATAGTTCATTCAGACATACTACCACAAAAGAGATACCACAATCCTCATTTGGTCCACAAAATAAATGACACCTGTTCCAGCAGGACCACTCCATTTCTTATCAATGTTTAAACAATAAACAATAAATATTTCCTTCTTGCTGAAACATCAAAAAACTCCAAACATTTCATGAAACACTATTTCAACAATCTGGATTTCTGATCAGAAACTAGCAGCAAGCCAAAGACATTAACAGGAAATATAACAAAATTTTGCTAAAAACAATACAGATACTCAGGTTTTGAGAAAACAGCATAGTATATCAGAATTTTATCTCACTGAAAACATTCTGCATATGATGTTTGAACATTTTTCAGTGAAATGTGTGGCTTCATAAAAGAAAGCATTTCTGTCCAAAATAAAAATCCTCCCATTCAAATATAAAAATTAACCACCACCATCCCCAAAATAAAATCTCTCTAGAGGCAGAGGCAAAATTAAGTGACCTCAAGGGGTTTTTTCCATCTCTGTTTAAGGTTTGGGTTTGGGGCTTTTTAAAACGTATTTCAAATGTATGAATTTTTAAAAATACTCTATTTGGCAAACTTCCAATAAAAGTTACATAAGAAAGGTCCCCAGCAAGATTTGCAGTTCTAGTTAAGGAGGACAGATTCCCATTTTGCTCAGTAGCTCCATTTTTAATGTGTTTTTATTAGGAGATATGTGGATTCTTTTCTCTGTCCTCTCTGAAGAGAACCATGCTTACAAGTCTCATTTCTCCAGAGGAACCCTAAACAATGGGCTTAGTCTTTCCCTCTCACCTTATCTGATCCCTGTTTAAGGAGTCAGTGAAAAAGGGACCTCCAGCAGCACCTGGGGTGCCATGATGCAGAGAGCATTACATCCACAATGTCCTATCCCTGGAGTTACAGAGCACTTGGGAGATGTGGATATCAATCTAACAGGGCAAAGGGCCAAACTGGCACTCCATGTCTCAGATGTGGGTTCATGCCCTTATCTGCAGGTGATGGCTTCTCATTGACCTCCTGTTTCTGGCATGTTATCCTTGCTTTTATTGTAAGTGCACAAAATAAACAGCCTGTTTAAGGTTGAAAAAAAATCCTTTCAATTGCCAAAGAATTTTCTTGATTTCTCATTTAGCTTTTCTTTATTTGTGTGTGTGTGTGTTTGTTTTTCCATTTGGTTCACTGCACTGGGTCGTAAACCCTGCTTCAGCAACTGACTTGGGCAGAACAAAAGACTGACACACACAGTCCTAGCTATAGCCATCAAGGCAAGAGATTGCAGTCTATTTTTCACAGCTCTGCTCCTCAGACTCATTCCTCTCTTCCTTAATGCCCAGTCTCCATCCCTTAGAACAATTTATGACTTTATGGAAGAGGATACAAACTGGGTAGCCCCCATCTGTTGAGCTCACCTCAAGCAAGAGCATTCCACAGCAAAGCTTCATGTGTGTCACTGCAGCCTCACTCGCTTGTTCCTCCAGAGATCATTTGAGGATTATTTCCTTATCACTTACAAGAATCCTGTCTATAATTTGCGGTAGACTATGCAATAGGCATTGGTGGACTTTGAACATGTAAAATATTCTCCCTGTCATAAAATAGTAGATACACTGTGGCCTGAGTTAAACTCAACTCTATCTTATGCACATAATAGAGCCAGCTATCCTTATGGGTAAAGCAACTTGAAAAGCAAGGCCACATACTTTATCTTTGTGGCTATTGGTGCGAAAGAAATAGTTAAGGTGTAAAGTCAAGACATAACATGGAAGATGTTCCATGGTGAGACATCACTAGTAGAACAAAAGAAGAGTAACACAGCCTCCTTTCAGCTCCTGACCCAACACTGGCTTCTGTGCTTAGTAACCATCGATGGTCACTGGTTTTCAAAGAAAGGTGAAGTTAACAAGGATATGTCTTCAAATTCAGATGTTTAAGACATCTAATTTATATGCAATCATGAGCTGTTCCCTTCTTCCTGCTTTAATTTTGTGGATTATTTCTAAATCAGATTGTAAGCCTAGTGACACACGCTCTTGTCCTCATGGAGAAAGCCAGCTTTAAGGTCACCTATAGCATATTAAGTTACTCTCCCTGAGGAGAGGATCTCTGTCACAGGAGAGGATTCTCTATTACAGAAACCAGAGACCCCAAATGCAGATTTTGCTCTAAACTCTGGATCTGGGGTAACTTGTGGGAAAGGATTCGTGGTCTGCATCTGACAGTTTGAAAATTCAAGAGTTCCTATTCTAATCTGCCCTTTTCTACCCTACATATTCACTCACCCTGCAGATTTCTAAGTGTGTAAATTACTACCACAAGTGCGTTTACATGTAATGCACAAAGTGCAGGGCTGGCTTTCATTTAATCAATATTATGTACATAGGTACTCTTTATTTTAACAGTCATCAGCATGACTGCTGATGTGTCATGACATTTTTGTCTTCAAGCTGTGCAAAAAAGGGCAAGGTTAAGTGTTCTAAGCACATCAAAAATGGCAAAAAGATAGGGAAACACACAGGCTAACAAATCTCTGAACTCTGAGATTTAGCTTTCAAAAGAAAATCAGTAAAGTGATTGTATTTTGCTATTGTGCCTGAAGATACAAAGGACGATGTTATTTTAGCTGTACCAACAAATGTTAAGCTGTAAAGAACGGTGTTCACTTATGAGCTTAGAGCAATGTTCTGTACTATTTTTCAGGTTGAAAAGTACTTTACCCCACAAATATTTGAGTGAATTGTAAGGTATATCCACTATGTAAAAGCAACATGTCTAAGGTTCATGGAATAACTCACTAGGAAAACTATGACACTAAAGAAACCATTTGCATAAATTGCATTATTTTATTTTTTCACTCTGTGTAGAATCATTACTTTCTGTTAACCATGAAAAAGAAAAAAAAAAAAAAGAGTACAGCAGTACAAACACAATTTTGATTATGTTATACAAGTGTAGACCCTACCAAAATTCATGTGAACATGTTACAGTTTTACAGTGTACGGTATCTTACTCCAATATACTGCACTATTGGGATTTCCAAATGTGGAGAATTTGGGGTGTTTTTCTAGATAAGGTAAAATCTGGAAGATTTCACAAGTTCCCAGTGACAGGTGACTGGAAACTGAGAGTGAAATAAAAATGAAAATTGTCCAAATTTATAGAATCAGTTTCAGACAGTCTTCTAAAGTTTCAAAAGAGTTCAGAATGTGTGTTCTAAACTACAGCAATAAAAGCTCATCAAAGCTAAAAGTTTGGACATATAAGGAATTCAAATTTCCATTTCATCATCAAGAGTCAGATATTTCAGTGTAAAAAGGGGATGGAAATAATACTAGTTCATGCAAAATAAGCAACTATTCTTTTAAGGAAGAGTTCCTATACAGCCTTTGTATCCCAAAGGTCCAGATTCAACTATTTACAAAAAGCTCTGAAAAACTACAAAAATTACCACCATCAGACCAAATACCCAGTCATATATGTTGGAAGCTAAAGTCATATTAATGGGATGCTCCTGATAACAAAGCACAAATTTTACAGAAATGAAAGAAAAAAGGAATTATCATCTCTGGAATTCCAGTAATTAAGTCCATAATACTTGCTAATATCCACTCCATTGACAAGGCTGTCCTGCTTATGGTCCTTCAAGGCTGGTATTATGGATGGCTTCTAACCTTTTAAGCAGTAACTATATGTTTCACTGTGAAGCAACAGCCAAACCTTCAGTGGACTAAGATCACTTAGATACCTTTACAGTTGATGTGACCTGACCCATTTTACTTCTCACCACGACACCTTTTTTTTGTCTCAGTTGCGAATGCTGCAACTACGTATTCACAATAAAAAGTTGATGAAATCAAATACAACAGCATTCAACAGCACCTTTTCTTCCTGACAACGAGTGTTATTTTCTGAAGACATCTGAAACATGGGGCAGGTTTGTCTACCCCCACTTCAGAGACATAATAGCAATATATTCTGACCTACAAATGCAAAACGGAAAATTCTGGTTTTTACAACAGACTCCAGATATCAAAAATGCAATTGTGCTTCAGCCTGTTGGCTACTTGTCCATACCAGAGGCCATTTTTTGTTTCTGTAGTTTGAAGGCCACCACACCATCTAGAAAGCAAAACATCTGAAAGCCACCTGCTCGCAGAGAGCACTGTTGGGCATTCCCTTGGAGCTAATAATAATCCTGCTTCAGGGTATGGATCTTTCTAATCCCAAACATTAATAACACAGCCATGGAAGTAAGCCATTATCCCTAAAAAAAGGGAATATAAGAGAGTCAGAACTATGCATGAATTACATGCAGGACAAATTACACTAAGTTAATATTTTAATTTAAACTATGGTATTTTACTTTCTTTCAAAACTCAGATTTTACTCTTTTCCCTGTTGGTCTGCCTTGTCTTTCTCTGTTTCACCTACTGAGGACCTTTGAATTAAAGAAATACTAAAATAACATCTTTCCAGAACTAGGCTGTATTACTTTACATTTGGCAGAGATATTTTTTTTACCAAGAGTCTGGCACTGAAAGACATTTCTGCTTCTTTAAGCCCTGGAAATCTATAGCAGGCATGACCTGTGATGACTGCAGAGGAAATTTGATCCACATCTATTTGACACCATATATGAATTAGTGAATTTACTCAATGAAGAAAGGAACAGTAATATTTGCACATGTTTGTTTCCCAGAAGTTCTGAAATATAAACTCAACAAAAATACCATTTATCAACCATTTACTGTAAAATAAAATACACGTTACCAAAAAAACATATGAGTTTTAATTTAAATTACTAATGATTATGGATCAGACCAAGAATATTTTAATTAAATCAGTCTGCACTTTTTTGTTTGATTCAAGATTTTAATATGGTATGCTGGGTCTGGCTGGGATGGAGTTCATTTTTTGCACAGCAACCTATACGGTAGTGTATTTTGAATTTATGACTAAAAACTAAAACAGTGTTGCGACACCTGGTGGGAAACACTCCCCCCTCCCCCCCCCCTCCCCCCCGCACATGGTCCCCAAGATGCCCGAGAAAGAGCCACACAGAGATCACAACGAGGGGAAGCAGACAGAGAGTTTATTCACATGATCAGGGGTATTTAAAGGTTTCAGGGGAATTCTAGTTACTACCAATGAGAATCTAGGGATAACAACCAATGGGCAAAGGGTTAACTAAGGGCCAATAGGGGGATTTCACATAGTCCTGCAAGAATGAATTCCTGCATACTAGGCTAGGGAGATAAGAGTTTTCCCAGGGGGGTTTGGGAAGAAGAAGGGTGATTCAGTGAAAAAAGACAAGGAATCCATTTTACAACACAGTAAAAGCCTCAGTTTTTAAGGCATTTTGGCTATCTTCTTCATTTCCTTCACAAACCCATTTCTGGCGTGACTTTTTCCATTTCTGATATTGCAGGTCCTCTACCACACAGTGTTAGTAACACACCAGTGTTTTGGTTATCACAGAGCACTGTTTGTACAGCTTCGAGGTTTTGGGTTTTACCTTCCTTTTTCCCACTCTGTTCCCCCAGACAAGTAGTCTGGGGGTGTAGAAGAAATTGGGAGAACAGTTGGGACAGCTGACCCAAACTTACCAGAGGGATACTCCATATCATATAGCTATGTGCTCAGCAATAAAAGCTCAGCAAAAGGAGGAGAAAGGGAGACCATTTGGAGTTGCAGCATTTATCTTCCTCGGGAACTGTTAGGCATGATGTAGCCTTGCTTTCTGGGAAGTGACTCAAGGTCTGCCTATTGATGAGAAGTAGTGAGTGAACATCTTATTCTGGTTTGCTTCTGCTTGCAGCTTTTTCTCACCTATGAAACTGTCTTTATCTCGAGTTATCTCACTTACAGTCCCTGTGATTCTCTCCCCCACCCTGCTGGGGTTAATGAGCAGGTGACTGGGTGGGGGCTTAGCTGCCAGACAGGGCACCCTGCCACTTAAGACAAAATAAACCGAATAAATAGACTTCATTTTATATACACAGTCGGGTCAGACATACATGATTGTAGACTCTAGTTTTTAGATTGGAAGTGTCATCTAGATCAAGTTATCTGAGAGCGGAAAATAGCAGAGAACCTGTCCAGCCAAGTAGAAAGGAAAAACAGGCTCTCAGTGTCATTCATCAAATTCATGAAGTCTGATAAAGATGTAAGAAGACAATATCTGCTCCCAGGCAGCCCTAACCATTAAGAAAATTAATTAGTAACAGCAGAATTCTAGAACTAAGTGCACAGAATGGTGGAAAACTCAAAACAGGGAATTAGTTTTACCTGAACGTTAACATACTGATAAGGAAAAGGAGAAAACTCAGAGAAAACAGAGTAACAACAACACGCAAACAATTCTCTACTAAAACCTCTCCTCTTTCTGGCTGGCAGAAACCTTCTTTAGAAAAATCCTATGACCACTGTTGGGGAGCCTTAGGAAGAAAACTTTGTTCCATGAGCACCTAATTGATTCATACACTAACCACCCATAGTATATTTATTACTTCTGCTGCCTAAGTTTTGCTCTCTTAGCACATGACACTTAACACTCTGGGACCAGAACCTTCCCAGAGAAATCACACTGGCATCTCAGAAACTACTTACTCACAGTTTATTTCTTTATATATTAAAAAAAACCCCAACAAACAAACAAAAAACCCCAAACAAAAGGAACACCAAATGCTGAGCACTCCTCAACTTGCATTTATTCATAGACTGAGGTTCTTATGCTTAGCTGATGCATGTGTATCATACGTTCAGATGTTCAATATCTTTAATCAGATCTGAGCTACAAAATGGGTAGTGCAGTGAGAGCATAGACCCCACCTCATAGTGTTTTGCACAGAAAAACATTTATAATAACTTCTTCTACCCCAGTAATAAGGAAGTTATCAAGCTTCTGAACTTGATCATTTCAATACCTAAATCAATGAAGTGTGGAGAAGGAGCCCAGAAGTCACATCAAGCACAGGGGAAGAGGAAGAAGGAACAGTCTTGATAAACATTGCATTATTTGCTAAGAATACCAGATCATAATGGGAAAAGCGCTGGAGATAATTTTGAAATCCTCATATTGAAGTCTGGCTCTGATCCACTGCACTCTATACAGTGACTAAAGATAATACAAATGTGCATAATTTTGAGCATCTAGTGAAAAATCAATATTGTCTCCCTAAAAGTTGCCCACTTCAGAGTCATTATCCATGAGTTGTGTTACATCTAATTGTTCTAAAACAAATTAATCAAGACATACTCTTAGGTGTTTTGTAGCTCATCCACCAACTAATTCAGGCCTTTTTTCACTTGCATTTGAAAGAGAATACAAAGGTAAAAGAAGTGTTTGGGGATTTTTTCTCTGTAGCTTGTCTCATTATGCAACTGAGTGTGATCAAGCCTGTGCATGTACAGTTAGCAAGCAGAACAGAACTGGTGAACACCCACTAATACTGCTGAAATCAATAAAAATGGTAGGGATATTTGAGAAACAGTTCATCCTTCTTCAGAAGTCTTCTCATAGGTAGAAAGGCTTATTTTGAAGCTGTGTAAAAATATTTCTGTACTAGTGGGTTTTTTTCTGTTTTATTTCCAGAGGACAGAATCAGGCATACTGTACCAGACCAGCCAAGTCCAAGGGCAGGGTGAAAAGCAAAGAAGAAAACCTCTGTCTCAAGGAGATGAGTAGAGTTCATAAGCATCATTAACCCATTTGCACGCACAGACAACAGACCCACAGTCAGAAGAGTTATTCTATGAGCAACACATCACTTAACACTGCAAATTAACAGGCCCAACTGAGATTCCCAAGGAAAACAAAGTCTTTCTGTTAGCTAGAATGAGTATGGAGAGTTTGGTGTTCAAGGACAATGCAATGAATATATCCTATCAAGAACATATTAATGCTTGTCCTTATTCCATCTCCTGTGAAGTGCTGCCTTCAGAAGGACGTGAGTGATGAATAGCAGTCACAGCACAGGAGTAACAAGCACTTTCAAAGCCAAAAAGGCCAGGCTGTGCAGCCTATCTGCATTCATCATTACTGCTAGAGGTTGAGATCAGTGTTAGTTACATGAGTACTAAAAAGGCAGTAAGATAACTGACTTGTTTAAGGAAAGGTCCTCGTTTAGAGTACAAGAACTGCAATTAGCACTGCAAAATGTGACATCATGAAAGAAAGCAAAGGAATCAAGAGGGAGGTCTGAGTTTCAAAGACTACCTTGACCTTTATTTGGCAAGTTCTCCAGGGTTTGGATTCCATCCCTTTCCCAGCACAGGGCTACACTGAGAAGCAGGAACACAAAAAGCAATAGATCAGTATGTCCTGAAGTGGGAAACTGCAATTTTACATATGCAACATATTAGGCTCCATGAAGAGGATAGGAAATATGACATTTTTGCTCCTTTGAATTCTAACATAATAGAGCTAAAACATTAGCAAAAATCTTTTTTTTGTTTGTTTGTTTCTTATTAAATCTGATTTCCATTCATCTACACATTCTTGTTATTTCTGAAGAGTGTTTTAGAGAAAAAAAATAAAAAAGTCAATATAGAAATTAGTATTGAATCATTTCTTAAACCAAAACCCCAAATAGCTAAACCTACTGGTTCATTACTACTCTTCTGTCTTTGTCACACTGGTCCTTTTATCCCTGATGAACTCTAGTAATGTCCCCTATTTTCCTGCATCAGAATTTATAGATTTGATTAATATGCAGAACAAATGCATTTAGAGGTACACATCAGAGTATTCTGGTATTAAGTTCCTATGTGAAACACCTGATCAGTTACTAAATATTTAAATTTGCCCTCATTTCATGAGCAAACATTTTTTTTCAGAAAAGTTGGAATTGGTTGTTTTTAGTGGAAAATAAAAGTAGATCCCCAAAAGACCCCCCGGGGAAGGAAATTTGTGGCAGGGAGAAGCAAAAACCAGGGTCTTTCCATGGACCTGTGTGTGCCCATTCCATCACCCCAACGGTGAGCAGGGCAGCTGTGGGGCACTGGGGAACCCCCAGCCTTGGCCATT
The DNA here is from genome assembly GCA_013396755.1 of Sclerurus mexicanus. Classification (NCBI taxonomy): domain Eukaryota; kingdom Metazoa; phylum Chordata; class Aves; order Passeriformes; family Furnariidae; genus Sclerurus; species Sclerurus mexicanus. The sequence goes on from VWZF01005628.1 coordinate 38,406, forward strand.
GGGCACCTCCCTGGGGATGGGACAACGATGGGTTGGGATTTGGGACCACCTTGGTGGGGCCCATGACCAGGCACAGCAGAGCGGGGCTTTAGTAAGCTGGAGACCAGACTCCGCTGTGGCATTGCCGGGGCAGGGCTGGGCAGGGACAGACAAGGCTGCTGGCACCACTAGGGCCACCACAACCTGCAAAACACCATCAGCTAGAGCTGTAAACAAGGAGCACACAGAAGTTTTCAGTTTAAATTTTTGAAGTTTCAAAGTCACCTAATAAAATTTCATTTGCTATTTGTAAACCCCGTAACATCTAGTTAAAGGTCTTCACATTTATTTGTTTTCTAGTATAAGAAGTGCATGGATTTACAGTGGCTTTACTGAAAGGCAATGTCTCATTGGAGACTAGAAGTAGAAAAATAGCTGTAAGGCTCAACAAGGAGTATGTGGGCTGTTGAATGAGGCAGGCGATTTAACAACAGCAGGCAAAAATCAGGCCAAGGTATTTATTGTCGTCTGTCTCAGTCTTCACTAAGGTCTACTATACCTCTGTGATTAGTGAGAGGGGTCATAGAGATCTACCAGCCGTCCATGAGGACTCAGGGAGTAATTGAGAGAATTCAACCCACACGAGCCCATGGGATCCAACAGGCTGTATCCAAGAGTGCAGAGAGCTGGCAGACATCCTTGCAAGGCTGCTCTCTATTATCTTTGAAAGCTCGTCGAGATCAAGTGTTCCCGCATGACTGGAGAAGGGCAAATGTTGCATCAATCTTCAGAAAAAGTCAAAAGGTAAACCCAGACAACTCTAAGTTTCACTTTGATGTCTGGGAAAAAATCACAGAACAAGTCTTTTTCAAGCATGTTTCTGAGCACATGAAGTAGATAAGATGTCCAGGCATAGTCAGCACATCTAAGAGTAGATGAACGCCTACTAAGCGTAGATTGCCATCTAGGATAAAATTACTAGATTTGTGGAGTGAAGGAAGAACAGTGGATGTCATTTGTCTTCAGCTTTAGAAATGTACTTGATTCTCACAATGATCTTGTATGTAATTTATGATGTTATTATCTGGATTGGTAGGCAATTAAATGCAAAAAAAACCTGCTTGGATGATCTGACTCAGAAGACAGGCCCTTCATGTATCTGTATCTGGAGGTTAGCAACAGGTGGAGTACTACAGAGGCCTATGCTGGGACCTTTCCTTTCTGATATATTTATCAATGACTTGGAGGTAAGTGGTTACACACGGTTTCATCAAGTTTGAAGATGATATCAAATTAGGAGAAACAGCTGATATGCTTAAAAGCAGGACTTCCATTTAAAGGGACCTAGACAGACTGTAAGAATGGGCCAGCAGGAACTGTATTAATTTCAACAATTCAAAATTCAAAGTCCCGCACCTGGGAAGAAATAAGCCTTTGCAATAATGCAGGCAGGGCAGTGATAGAATGGGGAAAAGCTGTAATGAAAAGGATCTTGGGAAGACAACCAGCAATATTACCTGGCAGCTAAAAACAGAAGTCATGGTATCCTAGGTTGTATTAGCACAGCTACTAGAAAAAAGCACTTCACAGACCTCATCTCAAATACTGCATCCAATTTTTCCCCCTCAGTACAAGACAGACATTGATGAACTGGAGCAAGTTCAGTAGAGTTCAGTGGAGAGCTACCAAAATGGTCAGGGATCTGGAGAATTCTTCCTATCGTAGAAACTGAGATAATTTGGCTTATTCAGCCTGGAGACAAGGCTTCAGAGGAGCCTACTTGTAGCCTTCTAATATCTACATGGAGGTCACAAAGACAATAAAGACAGTTCTTTCAAAATGATGTGTTATGGGAAGAAGGGAAACAGCAAGTATGAGTTGAAGGGAGAGACTGAGACTGGCTGAAATCTTTTTCATCACAAGGACAGACGTTGGAACATGCTGCTCAGAAGGGTTGTGCAGTCTCCTTCCTTGGAAATTTTCAAGTATATAAAGCCCTAAGTAACATGATATGAGCTCATAGCTGATCTTACTTTGAATATAAGGTTGGACTAATGACCTGTTTAAGTTCCTTCCAAAATAATTATTCTATGATCCTATGATTATATTGTCTGTCTAGTATAGAAGGTCTCAAAATCTGCGTTAAGGCTTTGGAGTTCACACAAGCACTGTCATGAGACATCTTTTCCAGAATATACTACGTTATATATCCCCTTGACCAGTCAAAATTGGAAATCACAGCTGAATCACAGAACCAGAAAAGTGTTGAGGTTGGAAGGGACCTCTCAAGGCATCTAATCAAATCCTGCTCCTCAAAATGGTTCAGATAGAATTGGCTTCCCAGGAAAAGTAACATATGCAGAGAAATTTTTCAGTCACTCTGCCACTAAAGTAAATGTCTCTCCTCTGCACAAACCTGTGCTTAAAACAAGAAAATCCAGGGCATCCAGTGACTTCCTTACCTTCAAATACCAACAAAGAAATCAATCAATCTACTCTTCTCCTCCAAAGAGTAGCAAAAATATACTAAGCACTCCTACCACATACTTGTTGAAGTCCCAGGAGTGTTAAGCCTGAGAGAAGACTAAAGCAAAGACAGAGATATTCTATGAAAACACAATTGAACTAGTCTCAAAAAAACTTTTGGGGGATTACTTTCTTTGAACTCATTGAAACCTAACTGAAATGTATGTAGCTGAGTTGAACAGAGCAACCAGAAATGGTACTATGGGCCCCTAATTTGGAACTGTCAAACTCTGTGGTAGCAGAGTGGATCAGGACTTTATTGCAATAGAAATGTTATGTGGGACTTGATACACATTTGTGGGGTTTTCTTCATATATTCTGAATGACAGTTTCTGCTCAACTTAATAGAGGCATAGAAGAAAGTAACAAAAGTAATTAATTAAAAAATACAGAGGTAGGACCAAGGAGTTTCCCTGAAGTTACTTAGGAAGGTGCATTTTAAATATATTATGGAATAAAATTATACCTTGCTATATATTCAGACAGTGTATTTCTCCCTCAAAAAGTGTTACACTTTCTCACCTAGAGTGCCAAATGATTTACTTAGCAACTAATTAGCTTTTAATGTCACGATCTCTAGCCAATATTTCATCTAAAATAGGGAAAGTTATCACTGTTCTTATTAAAGATCTGGAGATTTACTCATTTGCTTTCATAACTCAAGGGCTATAATTATAATTTAGATGTCAATGAATTCTTCTGGATCTGCCATGTAATATAATGTTTCCTAAGTGAAAAGTGATAATACTTCTAGGACTCTCTTCCAAGATAGCTAAGTTTCTTAATGTGACACTTCATTCCTGGAAAAATCTTACCTTATCCAAACAAAGACTAATCTCCAGCATTTGTATAGATACCTCTCTTCCTCATTAAAATAGAAGTTATCTATACCAATAAAACAGATTATCCTTGCTTCTCTCTTCTGAAGATTAAATAGCTCTGCTGCTGCCAGTAGAGCATGCCATTTATGTGCCTTTGTCTCAAAAGATGATGTATTTTCTCCACTAACTCATATTAAGATAAAATGAAATTGATTTTCAAGAACAGGAATAACAAAAACTTAACTGGGAATACTTGGCAGGGATTTACCAAGTGCAAATCATCCTTGACCAATCTGATTGCCTTCTATGATGAAATGACTAGCTGTATGGACCAGGGGAGAGCAGTGAATATGATACATCTTGGCTTTTATAACACTTTTGACACAACCTCACACAACACTGAGTTAGAAGCTGAGAAACTATGGGATGACTAGACTGTTAGACATGTTGAAAACTGCCTGGACACTGGGCTCACAGTAATCAATGGTTCAAAGTCCAGCTAGCAGTCAATAACACAAAGAGAATCAAGGAGTGCATTCTGGTCTGACACCATTCCTTATCTACATCAGGAACCTCAGCCATGAGGAAGACTGCACGTACTATAAAGTGTGAGGACAGTACTAAATTGAGGGAAAGTTTATACGCTGATTGGTAGAGCAGCAGTCTTGAGAAACCTCCAGTCTTTAAAAACCTGTGAACTAGACCAACAGGAATGTCCCAAACCTTAATAAGCAGAATTGCAAAGCTCTGCATGTGGGGAAGAATAGCCTCGTGCAGGTACAGGTGGAAAGTGGCTACCTGAGTCACAGCTTTGCTGAAAGGACCCGGGACCATGGTGGATACTAATGTGAACATGAGCCATGGTGCACTCTCCTGAAGATGGCAAGTCAACATTGAGCCACATTGAAAAAAGTGTAGCCATCCAGGCCATCCAGTAAAGGAAGCTCCTTGAGCTGTATCTGGAAAAGGCTCTGTCTGGAAAGATGTGTTCAGTTGGGGGCTCTGCAGTTCATGAAAAGTGCTGAGACGTTAAAAAGGTCCAGTGGAAAGCTCTAAAGATAGTCATCACCTGACCCATTAGAAGAGATGGAGAAAGCTGGACTTTTTTAATATGAGATCTAATAACAGCCTACTGAAAGGTAGCTCCAGTGACAATGGAGACAATCTCTTATCAGATATGGCCAATGGCAAAACAAGGGGCAACAGCAAGTAGTTGCATCTAGGAAGATTGGTGGACAATAAGAAAAATTTCTTCACTAGAAGAATAGTTTACTAGAATATATTATTCACATAGGTGGAATCGCCATCCTTAGAGGTTTTCAAGTTTGTCTAGACAAAACCACAGCTCACTTGGTCTAGAGTTGTTAACATTCCTGCATCAAGCAGAAGGATGGACTTGATGGCTTCAAGGGGCCAGTTCCAAACAAAACTTTAATGATTGTGTGAAAATCTGTGAAATAAATCACACTAACAAGGGTAACTTGCCTTTTACAGTAATGTTTAGAAGGGTTATGAAATATGCACTTTGTTCATGAAGTGCTTGGAATAAATGTAACCACATGAGAGAAAGGACTAATCCAAAATGGCAAGATCTCTGTTCACATTACCTACAGGAAGAAACAGTGCTAGTTATTTAGGACAATTCTTCACCTATTTAGAAACTGCATGCATTTACTGAATTACAAATCAACATTGAAAGGCAGTTTTTCATAGGCAGAATGTGGCCCAGGCTTTAATCAGAAAACACCATGAAATGCCATTCCCTTTCTATAGAGTTAGGTGTATTAAACATTTGTTTTTGTTTTTACAATCATGGCACCTTCAACCCAAGAGTGCCAAAAGTGTCTAGTATTTGCTCAGAGAAAATAATCATGAACATATTCCCTCAACTATTTGGCAGTTCTCCCATACAAGTATTTTTTACTTCTTTTAAATGAGACTGAAGAGTCTGTCACAAAAAAAAAAAAAAATTAAAAATCAAAAAAGTTAATTTAAATCTCCAATAAAGTAACAAGATACCAAATTCTTCTCATGTTTGTCAACACAAGTATGGCACAGTGCTGCATTCTGACTGCCAAATAATAAACATATACATGGAATTTAGTTTTTCCTTCCTCATCACTAAGGAAACCCCTGGATATGATGCCTGTACTGGCAAGCTCACTGCCAGAAAGTCTGCCTCCTACTGTGCATGTTATTTAATATCCACATAATCCAGTATTATGCCAAATGCATAAGTGGGTTTTCCTACTATGGGCTAGTGATTTCAAATAACAGAAAAATATACATTTGTATATAAACTGCATTAAATTGTGGGATCCACCTTATCTTCTTCAGCAAAACAGTTTTCTTTTTTAATGATTGCACTACAATCTAACCACTCATCTTTAACAAAGCTAATGAGCTACTTAGTGCTGCTGTTACAGCCATTTGGTCTTACTGACTTCAGTGGTGTATATATAGCCACTTGTTGAGAGAATACAGGAATAATAAAGCCACTTCATAGTGGAATTATAAAATGGCTCAGTGGCAAATCCTGGGAAGTCATAGAGAGTACTCAGAACTGGCAAAAAGATAATGAATTCACTGCATATGTCTATATCAATAAATTAAATAAGGGCAAGGCAACAGCTCAAATACCAACCTATGCTCAGCCATAACATTTAAGTGCTAACATGTATACTCCATCAACAGCTGGCAATTAATATCCTCCGAGACAGTGGGAGATTAAGTACAGTTTGCAGGATAAGACAGATCAGGGACTGTGTGTTGTGAATGCATAAATACACTATGGTCTATTTTATTTTCTGCCATGGGCACAACTCTCAAGTCTTCAAGAAAGCTGCCAGGAATAAGGATCAGCACTACACTCTCCTGTGCCCCAGAATCAGAATGGATATCAAAACCACAGATCGTATCAGGTTGCACCAATGCAACTAGTTTGTTCTTACTCTGGAATTAGTTCTCCAATGCTCTTTGTTCTTCAGCATACATTCACTATGACATTTTACTCCTCCTTCAAGGAACAATGACTATGTTTGGCAGTCATTACCATAACCACAGCTCATGAAATCATTCTTGATAAATTAAAAATGCAGAGCCTGGATACTGCTGGCAATGCAGCCACAGCAAGAAAGGGCCAATCTCAGGCCAGTGGATAGAGCTTTTAACAAGTTCCCACCGTCACTTTTCTGCTGCAGCAGTAACGTTGATAGTACGTGAGCTAAGCAGCTTCTAACTGGCTCTACTTGTTCACCCCAACTGCAACTGCTATAACACAGACATGCCACAAAGTCCTGCTCTCAGAAGTCAACCAGGATCTTCAAAAATTTCTCTGAGCTGCTGACCAGCCCTGGAATCCAGGTTGGTTGGAGCTCACAGGACATACACAGAACAGCCCACATCCTGCTCTTTGGAAACAGAAGCTGGGGTGATGTGCAAGCCCCAACAGGATTGACAGAGATAACCAGTGGCAACCCCCCAGACCCAAAGTGTACCCAAATATTGAGCAAGCCCAGAGGGTCAGCCCAACAAATAAACAGGCAGGTGCAAAATTCCCCCCTCTACCACACCAGAGGTTTTTCCCAGTGATGTTAAGCAGAGAACTAGTTTTAACCTCATGTATAGGGAATCATACAACTTCAGCGGGAAAGACATTGCATGCTCTCCCAAAGTAGAACATCCAGAACAATGTGGTATACCTTAAAAAGTATTGCAGTACCCCTACCTAAATCCAATATGCATGGGCTTGTCTGAGTAGCAATAGAGTGAAGGCAAATTTTGCCCATGATACTGATCAGAACATTCCACTATCTGATAATATTTCTATAACCGTAACAGAAAAAATACTTCATGCTGTATAATCCCATCAAACCAGTGAAATTCAGTAAGCAGTACACAACTCTGCTTAACTGCCTAAAAAAAAAAAAATATAACCCTGCCATGCATTTTAACTTCTGGTCCTTAACACTCTAAAGAGCTTTCAGGGTAATGCCTTCAATAAGCCATCTCCTGAAGTTCTGGTAATAACGTTTTTATTGCTTTCCTGTAAGTAGATAAAAACAAGTTATGCTTCTGAGTCAGGAATGAACCCCAGAAATGCTTGGGTTTTGTTTTTGTGGGTTTTTTTCAATTTTCCTTCTTATAAAATAAAAAAGAGTAATTCCATGTAAAAATGGTAAAAAGTTGCCACACACTTAGAATTGCAATTGGTGTCACCACACTTGAGTAGCAGAGGCTACTCAAGTGTGTCACTTATAATATTAAGGAGGGAAAAAAAGCTGCTCCTCAGTCAATAGAGATTGGTACTCACTTCATAGAAAAGCCCTCTTATTTTAAGTGACATGAAACTATTTTGTTAAGTCTTAAAGAGCTGCCTTTGTAAAGCATTAGTTTCTCAATTGGATCAAGCTAATTTGACTTACAATAAGTGGGAGGAATGGTTTAATTAGCACTATTGAATATACTCTACACCAGACTAGATTTTCTTCTCAGCATCAGGCAGAACTCATTAAAAAAGAGAACTCAACCTTTTGCTCACAATTACCTTTGGTAGCCCAGCACTTGAGACAATTTTCTAATTGCAGAAGAGGAACTGCACAAAGCTACCATTCAAATCCATCTATTAATTTAGTTTTATTTTCTGCTTAGCCTTCCAAAACTAATTATTTAACACTGAGATTAGGAAATTGGAGAGTGAGCCTCAAGAGAGAAGGGGCAGAGGGTCTCTTTAAAAAATTGCATTTGAGCTTTCAGGAGGAAGGACAATTCTAAAAAACAACATGCAAAACTGCATAAGAAAAAAATGCCCCCTAAACAAGCCCTGTAAAGGGCATGTAATTTTTACCTTCACACAGCTGTCTTAAGAGATTTGAGAGTTATATGGCAAATTAAATTAACTGTTTAGAAATGTAAGGTTTTGCATATGGAAAAAGAAAAGAGTTTCAACATAGAGTGGCAGGTTTTGAACTGACCATAACAAGCCAGAAAATACAACTCAGATTTGCTATGTGACAGCCAATAAAAGCCATGAAAAAAATCTCTGAGATCACCTCTGATGAAGAGAAGAACAATGTGCATGGAGAGAAGCATAAAGGGAGTGTTTCCTGCTCTGTATTTATTACTTAGAAGGCATACTCTGACCTCATAGTACACATACAAAAATGTGCATACAAGAAACTGTATGGAACCAGTGTTTTAAATAAAATCTTCAAATAGACTTTGCGACTGTGAGGAAACTACTTTCATGAAACAGCATTTGTCAGCAGCTAAATGGCCAGCATAAGGATCATACACCAATGTTCCTGCTGCATACTCATAATCAGGATGATATCCAGAGGAAAGGCCAGTAGAGTTACTACCAAATATTTCCTGTTGCACAAAGAAATGGTACACTAAGACTGTCTTTGGCTGTGCTTAGGTCACAGCCAAAGATCGAACTAAGGAGTGTTAATAGGAGCTTGGCAGCACCTCTGAAAGGATCCTCAGCATCTTCCAGAATACATCTCTAAGTCTGCAGTTTTTCTAGTGAGTGATATCCATGTTGTCTTGCATACAGCAATGCTTTCCCTTGCTTAATCCAGCAAATCTCTGTTCTATTGTCATTCTATTGTGTAGATCCTCTTAAACACCACTTATTGTTACTAGACCTGTATCATAGATAGGAAGCTGCAATTAAGAAAAATTATAAGCACCTTCTAAAGGGCCGCTTTCTCTCTACTAACTTACTTTGATAGCACCTTGACTTATAATTTCATTGACAATAAATTCTTCTTTCACTGCATAACTTCAAGAATTGTTTTGTTGATAATAGAAAGAAGCAAGTTATTGCATAACATTGTTTATTACCAGGTGCTGCAGAATCCTGTAAATCTTTCAAAGGTTACTGCTTGCTATAATGAACATGTCTAAATTAGGCTTCAGTACTAACAGCAGTGTTCAATACATTCAACAGGCACAGTAATATTACAGCTTAGAGTTACCAAATACATTTAATCAACTACTTTCCTGTAAGCATCAATAAGGAGGATGGACAAGGGCATCACAGAAAACACCTCTCTGATTTAGAGCTTCAAGAAGAGTAGCAGTGGTTGCTTTAGTTCCTACAACAGGGAAAACACTAAACAGTAAAAAGAAGAACAAATACTGGTGAAAGAGTCAGCGCTGTGGCTGGATGATACCACTTGAATTCCTCAGATATGGTCTCATTGGAACCCTGCAAAGGAATGCTGTTGCTCAACAAAGCACTGCCAAAAACCCCCACAAATTATATCTGTATCTTAACTGGCAAAATCAGCACAAGACGACAGTAATGTCTAATAATATACTACTTTAATTTTAGCAAATAATTTTACCTGCCTTGGACAAACAGTGTATTTTTCATTTCACTTTATTAATTCCAGTTTTTCTTTACCACATCTTTCATACAACCCCCAATCAATCTAATCATAAAATAATAATAGTTATACAGTCCCATGACAAAAGCCTCAGATTTACCTGGAAAAAAGAAAGACTAGACAGGAAACATATGGCTTGTTGGTACTTTCATTTAGAAGAGCATACCTTTCCTTTAATTTCATGCCTGATTGGACTGGAAGAGATCTTTTTCAGACCAACATGGCCAACACCAGAAGCAGACTTCTTTCTCCTCAGAAACAGACTTGGAATCAGTTAAGCCAGGCCTAAGTTTTTGATATTCTTCTCAAAGAAGAGACTGATTTAAGCATACACAGCACAGAAAAACACAGGAAGAGTAGTCTGCATTATTGAGGAGAGTAACAGTTCTTCTTAAATGAAATATGGAGAAAACACTATTTAAGAGAACCCTAATTATGCAAAAAAAAGGTAATGTGTTAAGACAAAAGCACAAGAATTATGCTTAGTGAAATGCACTTTTTATAGGTGCAATTAAATTATTATGAAGTATCTTAGGGTGTCTTGAATATAAATAGAAAGAAAAAAGATTAAAATCTAAATCATAAAAATTACCTTATTTTATGGTGCTTCACCAGAATTACATCTAGCAAAATAGCAAATTACATATTTTTACAAGCATAATTCACATGAAGATTTTCTCTACAAATTTAAGCACAAAAAACCCTTATGGCAGACCCCAAATAGTAGTCTCTATTTTAAATTCAAGTTTATCTGCAGCACTCAAGTAATCCAAAATTAATATAATTCAAAATTGTTAAAGTAAGAAATCTATGTTGGAAATACAAGAAGCACATTTAAAAAGTCAAAGACCTTCACCAATGAGTCAGTGCATTGCTATGCCTCAGAGCAGCATACACACAAGGGTATTCCTTATAAACAGAGATGTTATTACATGTGTATCACTGTTAGGGGCAAAAATAGTGTGTTTTTCATGTGTTTCCCCTTTGCCTCTACAAAAGAGTAAAAATACAAAGAAAAACATGTTTGTGAAAAAAATAAAGCCCCAGATGCATCTAAAAATAATTATAGTATGCATCTTCCCATATGTAAAGGCCCAAAGGATTTCTTAACTCTGAGAAAGCTCAGAAAAAATCTTTCAGTCTATTAACCTCTTGCAGAGTAAAGAACACTAAATGCCTGAGAGGCAATCAAGAAAATTTATTTGGGCACCACTTTCTGCAGTCTTAAAAAACATTTCTACTCAAGACACAGAAGTACCTGTTAATTAATGGAATCTCCAGATCTTGTTATTTCTTTTTTTATTTTTTAAATCTCTTCATCTCTCCTTGGAGTTTTCTCTACATGATGTAGAGGCATTTGTTCACTTCATGGGCATTGCAAACCATGGCTGACAACAGGGTCAGACCTGGGGGCTTCAGGCTACAATGGGTCTAATTGTGTAACATCCAAGACCATGTGGAAAAGGTCTCTTTGAAGAGGTCCTCACTGATGGCAATACATTTACTACCTTCACTCCACCAAATGGATGTAAACTGGTAGTTTTCCACCATTTTCCAAAGCTTTTTTGGAAACAGGAGAAATTAGGATTTTTTGGCTTTTTCTGCGATCTTGTTAGAAACAGGAGGGACTTGTTTGGTCTTATGTTCATCGCTGCAAGGTTGGACATCCTGCTTCTCCTTTATTGGTCATATAGAAGCATCCCAGGGTGCCCTTTCCTCCTGTCCTGGAGACAGAAGCTCTATCTGCTGGCTCATGTATTGTCACATAAATGCGAAGAGCAGATGCAAGTATGTAGAAAGAACCTTTATTTGGACAAACTTCAGAAGTTTGTCCAAAGCACAGCGAAAGTGTTGAACAAAAAGAGTAGGAGAATTTGTCTGTTACTCAGCTTTTTTGAGTAGTATGACTACACGGAAGAAAACAGCAGGAATAAAACCTTTTCTGAGAAAAAGAAATCAGAAGAAGGAAAACTATTAGCCAAAAAAGTCACATGATCATAGAGTTGCTTAGGTTGAAAAAGACCTTTAAGATGACCGAGACCACCCATTAACCCAGCACTGCTAAGCCCACCACTAAACCTTGCCCCCAGGTGCCACATCTACATGTTTTTTAAATACCTCCAGAGACAGTGACTCTACCACTTCTCTGGACAGCCTGTTCCAATGCATCACAAACCTTTTTGGTGAAGAAATTTTTTCTAATATCCAGTGACCTCCCACCTGGCTACAACCTCCTTTCAGGCAGTTGTAGAGAGCAATAAGGCCTCCCTGAACCTGCTTTTCTCAAGGCTAAACAACCCCAGCTCCCTCAGCTTCTCCTCATCGGACTTGCACTTCAGACCCTTCACCTGCTCCATTGTCCTTCTCTGGACACACTACAGCACCCCAATGTCTTTCTTGTAGTGAGGGGCCCAAATCTGTACACAGAATTCAAGGTATAGCCTCATCAGTGCAGAGTACAGGGGAATGAACACCACCCTAGTCCGGATGGCCTGATCAGCATCACCTTAAACCTTTACACTGGGGCAAGGCAATTAATATGCATCATCTCCAATATCAAGAATCCCTTTCTTGACATCTGCTCTTGAGCAGCAAAGGGGTTGCTTCTCAGCACAATGCAGGAGTTGGGGCCAACCTATTTTCCTCTAACTCCTTTCCACCATAGACAGGGACAAGAAGGCAGTGCTCACATGGAACCAGCTCCATTTCCAACCGTATATGCTCCACACTGAAGAAATTACCACAAGCCATCCACTCCTCAAATAAATGCTGAACGGAGCCACTGCATCCTTAGTCGTCTCGTCATAGCTCTGAGATTCTGCTCTTTACTGTGACTCAAGGAACAGCCCAGTTGGAAAGTCTGTATTTCAAAGACTAATATTTCTGAAGCATCTGCAATCCAAGAAAATCCATCAACTATCTTTTTAAATGAGAAAATTCTGGACCAAAACTGACTGTTTCCCACTTTAAACAGTGTAATCATTGATACTAGAGCTATATTACCAAAACTTGCTGATTAAGACCTAGTGATGATATTTACACCAGATCTGTAACTATGCTTCTGGCAGAGATTACACAAACAACTGGTAACAATTTATTAAATAGTTGAACAAATGAGGGGAGTGGGGGAGAGGGTTGCTCAAGAGGAATTACAAAGTGCAACTAAAAAAGCAACAAAAACAACAATAAATTCCCAAGCCAGGGCAAAAGTTGAAATATTGACATGATAATAATGTCAGTTTTTAGTCATTCTAGTGTAAAAAAAACCATTCAATTCTTGTCTGAGAAACCCAACACTCCTGTACTTCTGTAGCAAAGATCATGATTGCAGTTGAGTAGAAGAAGTAACAAGGTCCTGCACTCAATATATCCAAAAGACTTAGAGAAATCAACTATATATTGAGGATCTGAAAGATACATGGAAGAGTACAGGCATTTCATACACATTTCTTACAAAAATACTTTTACATAATGTTTATACTGTACAGACCTAGACTTTTAAACAATATATGATATCTGACATTGCTAAAATGTTCATCTAAATACTAGAAAGGCAAGTGTAAACCCACCCTATTAGAAAGGTTTGCAAATTATACAGCCCTTATGTCTCTAGACAAGAAGTGCCAGGCTACAGTATTAAGCCTGGAAAAGGAGAAGAGAGAGAAGTTTGGGAAACGCTTTCCAGAATGTTTGGGTCATCACAAGTCAAATATTCTCAAGTGATACTGTAGCTTAGTAAAATAGTTTGGAGTAGTAGGCCTGGGGGAAGGAGACAATTATTTAACAATAGTGAGAAGTACAGTTTAAAGTTCACAGTTTTTTGCATGAAAAGGAATGCAGCCCTTTAGAAGGTGCTTAGACAAAAGAGTAATTTTAATAGATCAATGAAAAGTTTTACATTAACAGAACTGAGAAAGCCTTGAAAAGAAATCTGCATTGCCAAAGTGCATTTACTGTCTACAAAACATAGCCAAGCTTAGTGAGCAGGAGCAGTCAATATTGTCCACATGGTGAGGAGTAAAAAGAGAAACTATTTTTATTTAAAAATTTTCCTGCCACCATGTTAGAAGACAATATGAACCCTACATAAAGAAGAGAGCTAAACAAAGAGTTTCAGTACATCCTGGTTTATTTTTTTCCTAGAAATATCAGTATGGTGTTAGGTATAAAATTATTTAAACTATTTTATATAGTATGCATGCTGTGTACCTGCTATGTAAAATTTACATCTGTAAAATATTATACACTCTAACATTTTCATTACAATTCTCCATTTGACTGAAATCTCTGAAGTTTGATTAGAAAGCTCTGGGAAATGGAACTGTCTGGACTTTCTTCCCTTTTCTCTGGGAAACATCCTCTTTTTTCTCCCACTCTTGTTTTTGATGGTGCAATAACTGTGCCCTTCATCAAATCCAACACAATCTCAAGAGAAGTTTACAATTCAGATCCCCAAAAGCATGACATTTGTAAGAGTCCGCCTAAGTCACTTCCAAGTCCAAGGAAGAACACAGTGATCATGGTAATTGTTTCTTTGATGTTCAGAGCGCACTGAGATGCAAGAACTGGGCAAAAGGTATGCAAACATTCATAGGGAGTGGATGGAGCTAGTTGTATGAAACCCCCCAAATTGTCATCAAGTACTAAACATTGTGGAAAATTATTGGGAAAGATAGATTACATAGTGAAGGCAAGATCAAGCACACCTCTGTGGGAGATCAGAAATGCTCTCTGGAAGTAGATATGACTGGGATGATGTGAGCCATCCTGATGAAGAAAAAGCCAGTCTGGTGCAAGGCTTGTGCAGAAGTTCCTTTAATTCCATTTTCATTTGGCAAACCTTTTGTTCTTGCAGTGGCGTAGGCTACATATGGGTAGCATCATTTGTCCCTCCTGCTTCTGCCTTATGGCATTCTGTAGGTATCACCTCTTGTGTTACAAGCATTCAGCTCCCTGTGAGGCAGGGAAAGCGTCTGGGCATAGAGTGGAAGAGTCCAGGGGCAGATGCTCAGTGGTCACTAGTAGAGGAAACGCTTTACTGTAAGGCTTTGAGCAGTTGGTGTTGATGCTTCCTACATCCTCTTCTCATTTTGTGTGTGCCAATATAGTTCAAAACAGAGAACTAGACATCTGCATTATACTTTTTCTCAGCCTCACAAAGAAATAAGAGCTATCATCTTGGTTGCTGGAACATCTCACTGATGCAAAAGTATTATGGCAAATTAAATGAAACTAGAAAGAAATAAAACTACAAGTCCCATTGCCCAGCGCTTCAAATCATTCAGTCTTCTTCCTGTAGTAATAGTAATACTTAATGTGTCACCCAGAACACTCAGGTAAAGTGGATGGTGAAAACCTCATTGATAAAATACTGGGAGTGACCCTTTTCTCTTGGATGTTTCTACATTCACTTAGCTCAAAGAAAAATCTGTTTGAACACTGAGCTGGGACCAGAGAATTATGTTGAAGAGTAAGGCCGGTATACCCAAACTTTTTAAGGAGAGGGACTAAACACAGAGGTAGCATCAAGTTGCTCTTGTGTAACAACTTCCCTGATGTCTATGGGTGTTTCCATGTAGTGAAGCAGGGGACACAAGCAGAATAAGTAAACACTGAGGCATCAACTGATGCTCCTTGGCCTGTGATGATGGTACCTCTAGAGAAAAGCAATTCCAAGGTAGAGACAGAGTCAAAAGACTAAACAGAGAGGCACTGCAGAGGTCAAATAGATAGAACAGTGTCTTCTTGACATCACTTCAGTACTGCCAATAACATTAAAATACCATCAGCTCCCTGATAACTGCTTTATATTACTGCCCAACCTCCAAAACGGGACCTCTTTTTTACATATATAAGTATTTTGTGATATAACCATGTTATAAGTCCTTTCTATACTTCAGTTTGTACACCTGCCTGGTGCCTACCTGAAACTTCTCAGAGAGTTTTGACCCATGAATTTAACTCATTAGTTCTGGTTAAACCTCAGTCTCAGTTCTTCTCCAAGTACTCTTCACTGTGCTCTCCCAGGTCACAGCAAGCCTTAACAGAACCTCCAATTCCCTGCCTACATTAAATGTAAAAGAAGAGAGAGAAATTGTGCTTGCTACTTGCCAGCTATGTGGGCTCCCCACACTGCTCATCTCTTTCTGCTCTTTTTGCTTGTTCTCCAAATAAGAGCACAGCATGGGGGAGGAATGAAGAGGGATGTATTCAACATACCTCTGTAGCAGACTTAATTGGCTGCTTATGCTTCTGCCTCTGAAAGTGAGCAAGCAAGGAAGCAGAAGGCCCTTTAATTAAAAAAAAAAAAATTAAATTAGAGGTCTCCACAAATGGAGAGACGAACTGGAGGTTCCAGTTCTGATTAACATCCCATACACTTTAAAAAAATCAAAACACTGACAAGCTACCTATTTTGATCAGATATTTGGTAAGCAAATGCCAAATTTAGGTCTTCTAAGGAGCAGCAATCAGGCTCATGGCAGGATGCAAAACTATAGCCAGAAGCAATACTTCATAAAGGGCTTTCCACATAGATCTGCTTTCATCCACAGAGTAGTGCTGTTCAGTAGGCCCACTGCCTCTAGTAGAAAAGGATGGGAAAAGGAACTGCAAAACATTGAAGAAGACAGGGAAAAAAACCCCTCTCGAACCACTTAAAATGGCAAAACTAAGACACCTGGCAAGAAATGCTGCAGAAGCAGTGCCCTGAAAACTGAGACAGTTTTTTCCAGCGTATACTGAAAGGCAGCTGTCCATCACCTTCAACTACATTCATACAAGGGCTGCTGCAGACAGGACTTTTCAATAATAAGGTGTGGCTAGGTCAGGTGTGGTACTCTAAACAAAAAAGGGGAAGAGGGAAGAAGGGTGGAGTTCCACCATATCAAATATTTCTGTCTCATTAACTTTATAAAGATAGTACGTACATTAAAAGTCAGTATGGCACCTTAAGGCTGTGGGGAAGGAATAACTGAGGAAAGAGAAATTTAAAATAACAAAGGACAAAAGAGTTAAATTTTTGTACAAAAATCGAGCTTTCTAATGCCTGTGTAGAAAACAATTTCTTTTGTTAATGATAGCAACAATGCAGTTCAATAAATCAATGAAAAGGGTAACTGGTGCAGAGTTTATAGAATTTAAAATAAAAAGAAAACCCATAGAGGAAATTATTTGACTTTCCCTGCAAAATGTTCACCATTGAATGCTGTGTTATGTACAAAATATACCATTAAAACTTTTCTAAACTATCTTGGATTCAGTATCTGTATCATGTAGCTTTCCACTTTTAGATATCATCAAAAACTTTATTTTGCAATTTCTAAAATACTAGCTTCTAGTGTTTTAATTAAACTTAGACAAGTAACAGAACTAATATCACTTTTCTGAAACACAGTGCACATCAATATGCTGTATACATCATTCCTTTCAAGTCAGTCAATCAGAAAGTTGGGCAACTGAAATGTGAAGTAAACATACATTTGAGATAAAGCTAGAATTGGTAGATTTACATTTTAGTCACAACACTGCACTTTGGTACTGTGATCTTTTGCTAAAATGTACGAGTACTCTGCCCATTTTCAACAGTATGTGCTTCATTTCACTTTTAAATTTACTGGTGTTTACTTTTATATTTCAGAAATAAAGAATATAGAATTGCGCAGGAACACTCAGAATAAATTCAAGATAATTTCTTGGTAGAAATATGTAGAAAAATACAATTGGCAGCTTCTAAGAATGGTAAGTGCCTCCCTGTTTGAGGTGGATTGACCCTGACTGGACACCAGATACTCACTAAAGTGGCTCTGTCACTCCCTCCTCAGCGGGACAGAGAGAATGTAATGAAAGGGTCATGGGCTGAGATAAGGGCAGTGAGAGACCACTTACCACTTGCCACCACAGGAAAAACAGACTCAACTTGGGAAAATTGGTTTAATGTATCACCAATCAAATCAGAGTAGGACAATAAGAATAAACACCAAATCTTAAAACTGCCTTTCTTCCCCCCACTTCTCCCTTCATCCCAGGCTCAGCTTCACTCCTGAATTCTCTACCTTCTCCCACCTACTGGTGCAGAGGAATGGGGAATGGGGGCTGTGGTCAGTTCATCATACATTGTCTCTGCCATTCCTTCCTTCTCAGTGGGAGAACTCCTCACACTCGTGCCCTGCTCCCATGGGACACAGTCCTCCATGAACTTTTCCAGTGTGGGTCCTTCCCACAAGCTGCAATTTTTTAGCAATGCTCCAGCATGGGTCCCTTTGAAGTGCAGTTCAGCAACAGGCTGCTCCAGCGTGGGCCCCTTCCATGGGATGCAGTCCTTCAGGCACAGGCTGTTCCAGAGTGGGTCCCACATAGGGACACAAGTCCTGTCAGCAAACCTTCTCCAGCATGGGCTCCTCTCTCCACTGCATCCACAAATCCTGTCAGGAGCCTGCTTCATCGTGAGCTTCCCACAGGGTCACAGCCCCCTTCAGGCATCCGCCTGTGCCAGCATGTGATGCTCCACAGGCTGCAGGTGGATCTCTGCCCCCCCATGAACCTCCATGGGCTGCAGGGGGACACTTTGCCTCACCATGATCTGCACCACGGGCTGAAGGGGAATCTCTGCTCCAGAGCCTGAAGCACCTCCTCCCCCTAACTCAGCCTGAGGTCTTACTCATGCACATACTAAGAAGGTAAGATTTGAGTTATGACTGCAGTGTGCTAATTTAGGACAGAATTATTAATCAATTGTTATAAAACTTAGTTCTCAACATTTGAACGAAGTATAACGTCTTTTGTTCCCCTCAAAACAAAATTGTTACTGATGCTGATGTGATTATGGTGTTCAATACACTGCTGTTGCTCTCCTTAAGACTTAATCACTATGTGCACATACACAGATTGCTCTGACACTAAGAACCCTGCCACTAAATGCTGTACCATTCCAATACTCCCTGATAAATAAAATACAGACAAAATACAACAGAAGTATGACATTTGGGTGGCCACTAAAATTCATTGTTTTGCTGAAACCACAATGGGAAAGATTGCAATTTTCTAACAGAACAGCCCTCATGTCATTATACAAGCAGCTTTAAGTACTTCTGGAAAAGTAAGTGTTTGTTCAGGAAGGAAGGAAATCACAATTTATTAATGACAAAAATGAAAATATCAAAAGGATTTCACATTCTGTTATGAATATTTCAATTTTTTAATCTGTCCTTCTAATAGACAAGTGCACAAATGGGGAACAGAGGGATGACAGTTTGATTAAAAGACCATTCAGAACAAACTGAACTTTACAAATGTCTGTGAAACAGAACAAATTTTACAAATAGATGTATGACAATTTAGGCACAAAATTCAATTTATCATGCTACCTGAAGAAACATCAATGTAGCATCTGTTGCAGACTAATTATTTTTAAAAGCTGTAAATTAGAGTCATAAGAAATAACCTTTGCCACAAATAGAGTAGACTTGCAATGAGCTATTTCAAATACGACAGAAGAAAATTACATTTGGTTAACAGGAAAAAGATCTCATATAACAGCTGATGAAAAGGAAAGCAAAACTGTAACTGAAGATGTTTAATTTGCCTCTATATTAAAATACACAAAATGGATTAATAATTATTCCATTTAGCTTTTGAAACAGCAATTTTACTACTACTGTGATCTCTTTTGAAAACCTAAGTGGAATGCAAACAATATTGCTCTTCTGATCAAGTTACATTCAATTACACTTGCATGATAGACCTATACATAGTTGACGTAGAGGAATGGAATAAATTCTGCTTAAATTACAAATCGCAAGCAACTGTTTCTGCATGTTATGGATTCCCATTTTAAAATAGCCCTTTTTGATATTGAAAGTAGAAGAGTAGCCAGCTAAAGAAGAGCAGATAAAAGAAACCAAGGAAAGGAAACAAAAAGGGATGGCGGGAGAGGTATGAGAAGGAAAATGGTTACACTGCTACCCTAAACCAGTACTAACTCAGTATGCAAGTAATGTTCCTGGCAAGAAAACAAGAGATCCAGGACAGAACAACTGGGACTGGAATTAAAATTAACTGTGTCCTGCTTTGTGATAAATCTTCTATTAGCTTTGTAGACTTAAGAGCAATATTAGAGACTACAGAACAGTGGGAAGACAAAATCCTCTCAGCAAAAAAAAAAAAAAATACCTAAACCAGGAGATCTTGCAGATGAAAGTGCTAGTGAAAAGACAATTGGAAATGATGGCAGAATCTTACACTTTCAGAAACACTTTTCAGCTGAAATAAGAACTTGTCACACATCTGAGTCTTACACAGGAATGAAGAAATTTTCATTGTGGGACCAAGGAAAGGTCTAGGGTTTCCACCCAGAGAGATCAAGAAATTTATGGAGTGAGTATCTGCATATTAGGAAGACCTAGACTTGTAGAGAAAATTGACACTAATATTTCTGTTGCTTTGAATTCTTTACCAATGAACAGAAACATTAAAAAAAAAAAGTCACCTTTAACTATCAGTTTTATGTGGAAAAATACTTGATTACTCACTTGCACAAGAATCTCAACAGGATTGAGCCTGGTGGCAGCTCAGCAGAAGCAGCAGATCCAGGATGGGTAGGAAAGCCAGGTTGCCTTCCAGCAGAGGACACAGCAGAATGTGTCTGTGGTGGAATCCTCCACCACAAATACCCAGGCTGCCAGGTCCTGCTTCCCTCAGACATTCAGAGTAGGAATTCCCTACCCATCCTGGACCTGTTGTCTCTGCTCGGCTGTTCTGGCTGTTCCCTCATGAAGTGTGCAAAGGCTTGATCTTTCATCCATGTCTAGGCTTTGTTAGTTTGCTTTTTCATACAAGGAGATTCTTGTGCAAGTGAGTAAGCAAGTATTTGCCCACATAAAACTGATAGTTAAAATGGCTTGGGGGTAGGTTTTTATGTTTCTGTTCATTGATAAATAACTCAAAGCAACAGAAAAACTGGTGGCAATTTTCTCTACAAGTCTAGGTATTCCTAATGTGCAAGAACTCAGTCCATACATTTCTTGATCTCTCTGGCTGGAAACACCAGACCTTTCCTTGGTGCCGCGTTAAGAATTCCGGCATTATTTTAAAGGCTATTCATTTAGGTGCTACATGTGGAATTAAGTATATTGAAAATGCAAAATGAAGGAGCATTGTTTTTTTCCAGACAGGTGTATTGCAAATTCAGAGCATACCATGGCACTCAAAAGAGTTGGCTGACAGGATTTTTTCTCTAACCTGCACTTCAATAAATTCATGCACACATCAGAACAGACTGAAGGTGTTTTCTTTAGAGAAATACATTAGTAAGCTGCACTTAAACAGGAACACAACACAACAATTACTGTGGAAATTCTTGTCCATGCTTTTCAGAGTTCATTTTGAAAAGCCTGGCAATAAGAAGAAACAATGAACTCATATCACTTTATAACATTTGAATTACACTGCAGAATTTCTTGGCTATTAGAGCATCCCAGTATGACTGAATAAAGTCACACACCACAAAGACAGCAACTACAATGCACTATTCTCTTTGCATCACCTCATTTATTGCATTTCAGTGTTGAAAGTCAAACAAATGAGAGGACTTATCAAAGAAGTGACAGTGCTAATCTATCTCTTCATCTGAGTTTTGAACAGCATGTACCTCCTTAGTGATTACTTGCTCTCAAGTTTATTGTTACTCAAAAAGCATGTATGAGACAGTACGTTAATTGTGGTCTGGAACTGTCCCTATATGCCAAATAAGTGTCTGCTTTATAATTTGCTCTAAATTAGCTAACAGAGAAAGCAGAGTGCATTACGCAGCAAAAACTCTAATTTTTTAGAAGTTTTCAATCATTTACTAGTGCTATATCAAATTGATAATTAAGCCTGGAATAACAGCACAGCATTACTGTGCTGCAGTAAGGCTTTTACAACTAAGCATCATCAGAGAGTTTAGAAACCAGACCAAATACTGTTTAGTAGATAAGCAACTAATCTTTTGTATGTGGCTCCCAACTGTGCTCCATCAGATAGAACTCTGGACTAAAACTCAGGACACCTGGGTTCACTTCATGGCCTCTGACAATGAACTACACGTTAACATAGAACAAAACTAAAAATGCTTTTGAGAGATAAGATTAGAAGAAGACAGGCTAAACAATAAGTAGGCTGCTACACTTTGCTAGCTGAAGCACCCCTTTTAACTTCAATATAAAATATTACTAAACTTTATTCTATTTCCATGTTCTTCAATTCCATGTTTCAACCTCTTACAGATTCTGCACTTCGCACTCTTGCATGAAACTAATGAGGTATCATTCAGTTTTTCTGCACCTCCCTCTCATTACAGAGCAAGCATGCACAACATGGAAAGATTCCTCTCCTGGGAGTCACCCACTGCAATCGTTTTCTGTCTGTGGGATACCTACACCCTTGGTTAAAGGACTTAGAAATGTCTGCACCAAATGAGTGTCAGAACTGCAAAAAACAGAAGATTGGTCAATAGTTAAGGCAGTTCAATACCTTCCTAGGAGATCCAACTGATCTTTATCTCTTCTGTCCTGGAGATCTCAGTCTTAAGCAAACCAAACTTCTCACAGCTGATAACTAAATATTCTGTGCATCCATTTACTGTGATCCAGATTTCCAGAAATGTTGATCACACAAAAAGGTACATTCAAAGACACCGGGAAGTCTTATTTTCAAAATAAAAATAATTAATTCCAAGTGCTCTGTGCATTTAAAAGAGCATACAGAATTAGAGAATGTGACAATCTTAGGTTTAAATCTCTCTATACTTCGTTTTTTTCTCTGTAAAATGAAGACAGATTATTTCCTCTCAACATATTATTTTCACTGCATCTTTGGGACACTTATGAAACTCACACTACAGTAGAAAACTTAGTTTTAGAAATTGTCTCTTCAGGAGAAAACTTAAATCATTCAATAAATAAGGCACCAGGCAAGGTATGGAGAGATTGTTATAGCCTTTTCTTTTTATTCCAGACATTCAAATATAACTATTAGTGCAGAAACTACACTGCTGTTTTCTGAACGTGTTAAGGTTTGTACTTCAACATTATCATAATGCTGAACTAATTTTTGTTTCCTAGTTTTTGAGTATTTACACTGCCCCTCTGCTGTCCTAAAGCTCAGCAAGCTTTATATCACAGGGGAAAAAATATAAAAGGGCATAGAAATGAGAAATATTTTTGGAATATTAGAAACCCCTGAGTTCAGTTTCAAGTTCAGATTGAACTTTCACAGTAACTCACATTTTATGTGCTCCTGCTCATCCTATCTCAATTAAAACTTGTGCATTTGCCAATAAAGATTTAGAGAACAGCAGTTCATTTATCACATTTGCTGGAGTTACTCATTTCCAAATCATATGTCCGTTCCAGCTACTTACCACACAGCAGTGTCAGAAGGACTTATCAAAGACCACGCTTTCTGTTGCCAGTGACAACTATGATAAAAGCTCTTAAAAGGAGGAAGAATTGGATCTAGTGCCATGACACTAATGTGCTGATATATAGCAAAGTTTTTAAATCTCAAGATGAAAGTATTTTCCAATAAGACAGATGCAGTTGCTCTGATAAAACTAAGGCTATGAAAGCCTGGCTTGCTAAACACAAAGCCTGTGAGTTAAAAAAGATAAATCACAATGTACCTGCTTTAAAGTGAAAAATGTTAAATATTCCAGTAGCCAAAAATCAAAAAGAACATTATTTGTTTATGGGTTTCTAAAGAAATGTTGTCTTCATGTTCAGATTAAGTACGAAAACTAATTCCAGAAAGACAAGGCAGGAGGCAAGGAATTAACATGCACAGGGAAACAAAATTATGTGCTGCAAGGATAGGCATTCCTGAGATCATACTGATAAAGCACTCTGAATGTTTGCTTGCTTGCTACAGAAAACTCCGTGCTCATCTGTGAACTACTCTTCTTTCTTTCTGGTGAACTAAAAAGTTTGAAACCTAGCTCTTACTTTTTTTTATTAGGTCAGTCATGCCTTAAGCAGCTGCACAGTACATTGTAAAGAATATAAACCTTTCATCCACTTTGGCAAAAACTCAAACTACGATGACTGAACATTTAAGAAAAGAATAGAAATCAAAGAATTACATCTGACTCTCCAAGAGATCCTCCCGGATAAAATGAAGTCCTATGAGATTAGGACCATTCACACTGCCTGTTCAGGGAAAACTCTCAAGATATTTGTAAATGGATGTCCTGAATGCACAATGCCTTATTTATATTTTTTTTCCTTTTACTGTAGAAGTATCAGGCAAGAATAAAATACACTCACTCAAGAAAGTGCACATCTCAGACATGTTTTTTTTATTACTCAAATAGACATTTTCTGACCTACACCCTCAGTTTCCTATACTTAGCAAAGTTGCTCACAGGTTTACTAAAGTTTCTGTCTGCATAAGTAAGCTTGTGGAAACAGCACACTAAGAACATTATATGCCAATAATAGCTATGGAAGACAACTGAAAAAGATCCAGTTAAAAATTTCTGATTTAAAATGAAGTGCATGACATTTTGGTAATCAGGTCATGATCATAGACTGCTTAAAGAAAGGTGGGCCTATATGCAAGCTTTTCTCTGTTTGTTTGCGTGTTTCCCACCAAAAAACCCGACCACTATTTTAGATCCTGCAATTGGTTTCTTGCTCTTTATTACCATTTCTTTTACTATATGGACAGGAGTATGGCTCTGGCTTAGTAAAAAACTGGAAAAAAAATGCTCATTTATTAAGTATTTGGGATTTATTTCTGGTGAAAGGATTTATTGATTGTTAAATAATATGGTAGTTATTTAGTTTAGGTTATTTAGTCATTGTTCTAAATATACTTTTCTAATGTTGCTCTTTTTCACCTACCAATAAAGCATAAGTTATCCACCTTCATGCTCAGGGCCTAAAACAATGTTTACTGTACTGGTCCAAGTTTTTGGTATAACATCAATGTGAAAGTACTCAAATATTTATATGTCAGCAAAAGTCCTGGAGGCAAATACAGGCTATGACTATACTGTGCATGCAATCACCATGTCCTTAATTCCATGTCAAGCTGAGACCAAGTACAGTTATCTGACCCTTCTTTCCTCTCTCCTCCCAGTCATAAGTGAAGAAAACCAAGCTGGAAAGAAAGAGGAGCACCCCAAAGTCGCCCTTCTTGTCAGTCCAGACAGACACTTTTTGATGGTGTATTTAGACAAGTAACTGAATTATTTGAGCAATGTGGAAAAAGTATCTCCTGGCAAGGATGATCTGCATCTGCAGGCAGTAGACTTTGCTAGTAAAGCCAATATAGATTAGATCTATGTATCTCTTTCTTTACCAGTCTTCTCTTAACTTTTTCCTGCAGTTTCCAGTAGCTTCTGACACTTTATTCAGATGTGAAATCACCTTTTAAAAGCTGGACTGAGCAGCCTGACAGAAAAGATGTAAGCTTCTCTTGGATCTCTGTTTTGCAAAGGAAGTGTCTGGGACTACCTGCAGTTTCAGAGGAGCTTAGTCAGCTTTAAAAAACTTTTTGCAAAACCAGAAGGGAGGGAGGAAGGGGGAGGGAGGAAGGAGAAGGGAAAGTGTTTTTTCCCAAAGCACCTCAACCCAAACTTCCACTTCAGCAACAATTCACACATTAATGAAACTAACATTTTTTATCTAAGCAGAAGTTGGGAATCATAGAAAAAGAAGAACTGCAGTTAGAAACCGTAGCTGGAACTCAGACCCCAAGTGGAACTGAGATATCTAAAGAAAATTCCTACAGAGTGAATTGTTCCTTCTCTAAAGACTCAATTTAGCAATCAAGTAAAACTGCAACATAACACTGAATCTTTTCCCTGTTAGAAGTTTCTTCAAGATTTTGATATTGGCTGTAAAGAGGCTTCTCCTATCTCATTTTCCTTCTTCAGATTATAATAGATTTCTGTGTTTCCCAGTCAACAAAAGAGGCTTTCTGGTAACATGAAACCCACTGGTAGCATGCAACAAGCAAATGAATCACATTCATATGGGTGTGGTTTGATTCAGGCTTTTGAATTCAGATTAATAATGAGATCTTAATCCTAAACCCCAATGGTTTTCCTATTTGGGGAGTGGAGTTTTCAGCAAAGGATCAATAAATCAGTGGTATTTACAAATTCCCTATAGAAAAATTAATCATCAGCTCTTTGAATGAGTCAGGCCTTTAAAAGACCATATGGAATCTTCTGGAATAGAAATTCCTCTTGTTAATTCTAGAATTATTCAACTACAAATAGAAGAACAAATGCCTTGTAACTTAGTCTCTGCCAACAGTATCTCTGGATATTTAAAAACATGTCCATGCAGGTAAATATAAACATGCAAACAGTGAGTTTATATAAATGATACTCTAACTTATTATTATGTTGTACATATTTAGAAGAAATTATTTTCATCAAAATATATCTGCTGTTTTCTTCTGGACAATTAATGCTCCAGGAAAGGTCAAAATGCACTATCATATTGTTATAACTGTAAACACATTTTCCCAGGCCTTTTAGCAAAAAAAATTACATATCCTAAAAGTATTCTTATTGTTCTGCTTAAAAAATAAATAAATCCCAACTTTATTTGACATGTTATCCAAATAAAAGATCACACTTTTGCAAACAGGCAAAAAATTATATTTTCCAGAATATGAGTGGATAACATCTCAAAATAGCTTTCTATATTTCTATCATTTGCATATTTACAGACAAATCCAGATAAGGAAATGCGCAGTTAATGACAGAACCAACACCAGAAGCATCAGCAGAAGTCAGACACTTAACAGGACTTGGATCTCACTGCCTTAGATGTCCAGCCCCTGCTGAAAACAAAATGTCAGGCATGGAAATTAAAGAACATGTGACAGGGTTCTTAATACAGACCTAGATCAACATAAGCCATATACAATATCATAGCATTTTGAAATACCTGTATAAATGAACATTCTTTGCCAACTTCAGCACAGAAGAATGAAACTTTATATCCATTTTCTACTCATACCTCAACAGAAAGAATTCATTATGCAGTTGAAAATGACCATTGATATAGAACTGTCGCCACCTACTTACATGAAAGGAGAAGGGTAAATTTCAAATGAAAAAGGAATGAAGAAAATTTCTGATGCATTTCCCTTTATACAAGAAACCAATGATCAAACACAAATAAACTGCTTGGCTGCAACATGTGAAGTGGAGAACTGGGAAAGTCATTCCTAATTCCTGCCCAGGAACCATGTCCTAAGTTCTCTTTAGCTTTCTCAGGCACTCAGAGATTAATATGTACAGATGCAAGAAAATTGGTCATACCTGCCTTAATGCACGAGCTAGTTCTCCACCTTCAGCATAGAATTGTAGTTATCTTGTAGCTGGAATGTAAGGCTAATGCTGCAATAAAACATGTCCAGATACAATCTGGGGTCTTTGGTTTGTCTCTACTAGTAACAAAAACTAAAACACTTCATAAAGTAAAATTTAGCGGGGGCGTTGTGTAGACCTTGATCTTCCCTTTCCACCATATTCTCCACTTTTCACTCAGTCATGTTAATTATTGCCCTGGATTGCTCATCAACGTAATGGTCTCTCTGGAGAGCTCAGAAGAACCTTGAGGTAACTCAAAAGCAAAAGAAGCACTTTACTGAATAAACTGGCAGTATTCAAGATCTCTACAGGGAATATTGGGCCATGTTAAATTTCACATCTAACTTTATTAGGCTTTCTGTTCCCTTACTGCATAAAGTATTAATTCTTCCTAATATTTGTGTTCAAGACAATAATTAGAATGGAATCCTATTTCAACTGTGGAAATATTTATCTGTGTATCAGATTTTTTAAAATTCAACACAACTGAGTAATGATCAATGATGATAATATATTGGTCTCTATGAAGTTATGCAACAGCTTTCTGAAAGCAGATCAGCAGATACACAGAATCATCACCAACGCCAGCTAGTGCCAAAAGTGGCACTGAACATTTAAAACAAAATGGTAACTTCTTCAGCTTGAAAAGTGTGAGGATAGTGCAAGATTCAAATAGCCATGGTCTTCTCGGCATAGAATTTAATCTTAACTTTGTATTGCACTGCTAATTTTACAACACCAGCAGTGCTATTCAGTAATATTACATTTATGGCTGATAATTCAGTACAAACAACATTCACTTGTTACGTTAGCCAATAGCAGAATAGGAAAATGGGCGCACTTCAAACTTTACAGAATAGGAAATTGAGTTCAGAGTACCATGATGTCATAAAACACCTATATGTTCCTTTCCAAGAGAAAAGAAAAGTGTGTCAAAAGCCTTAACTGACCTTGAGAATGCAAACTGGGAAATACCAAACCATACATTTTTTTCCCGCACTTCCTAAAATGTAATTATGGGCTGTAAACAGAAATATCCATGACACGTTGAAAACTGAACATTTTAGGCAAAAAAGCAAAAAGCCCATAATACAAAGCTCTACAACTACCACGAATAATGGTACTAGTTAATTAGCTTAAAGGTATGAATTGTAATTTAATTGACACAAGTTTTAGGTTGGAAAAATATTACTGAAATAAAGGAGTTGTGGGGGTTTTTTTTAAATATTCTTTGCTTATTTTGCTGTATTTGTTACAGAAACCACTTTACCCATCACAGGGCTGTTGGTGAATTTCAGTGGCTGGGGCAACAGAGGTTTCTAAGGAGTTTAAGGTGAAATAGTGTAGATTATCATCACATTCATCAATCTCCCCACAGGGACAGTATCTGAAGTTCATTACCTGCCCATAGGTTTTAACTGTGATTTGGAAAATAATCATGAGGTTTTTTTTAGAAATTACATTTTCTTCTTTCTTCAGTATTTCCAGACTGTCTTCTACAACAACTTTCTTTTTATGAACTACAGTTGTGAACTACAAGCCAATCAAACCTATTATTACAAGTTAAAATAATCAGCAGAAGCCAGAGAACACATTAACACATTCATCACAGCTACTGGCTTACCTGCATGATGGTTTGATATTTATTCTTCTATGTATCAGCTGGCACAACATGCTGCACAGCACAAAGGTTACGTTCTTCATCATGACTGTTGTGCAAACATAATTAAGTATATGTCTTGTTTGGCTTGACTCTCTACACATTTAAGTTCAATCCAATATAGAGATATACAACAGAAAGATAGTTCAAAGAAACATGCAAATAGGCAGAGTGATTATTCAGCACACAATCTGCTTGATAAAATTATATGACCTAGCTTAGAGCTGTCTCTTTAGAAATGGAAGAACTATGGGAAATCTGGAAGGTAGTGAAATGTTCAAATAATTTTTTTAAAATGCAAAAATAAGATACGCTTTTATGTATTAATCTAATTTGAAAGTTATGCATGTTTACTTTGTATTATGCTGAGAATATATTACTGCATAAGAGCTATTAGCCTTTAACAAAAGACATTGTCTTCACAGAATACAATGTGATGATACAATAATCTGATATTTCTCTACTCAAATCAGAAACCTTTCAATCTTTTAAAACAAACTGGTTTTCAATTCCCTGAGCATAAAAAATTGAGGCATGTCTTTTCTACCTCTTCCTTTGAATCCAAATTCACGCAATGATTTAAAGAAAAGAAAGATGAATGAATTGCTGTGAAATTTTAAAAGAGACATGACACCAGCCTGAAACCACATGTGATAAATCTCAGACCAAGAATAACCTTTTGTGGAATTTAGACATTTCTGAGTTATAAAAGACATTCTCCTCACCTAGCATTACAGTTTATACCAGCAATGCCAACATGTTCTGCTCCTCAGAAATTAGTTTGTGGTGTCAGACAATGGCAAATCCTGATTTGGCTTGCAAGCATGAGCAAGCAGGATTTTGAAATGTACAGGAACTTAGAGCCAAATTTCTACTGGTGTTATAATATTCCTTGAAGCAAACAAATTTGATGAAGAAATGAGCTCTACAAACACCTGAGGGAAACATTTAATAGTCTCCACAGTCACATAGTAGGTGTAAGAGAGACCAGAGGTTTGGAAAATATTCAAGAGAGATTTTTAAATGAAAATACAGATTCTTTGGAGAAACCAAGGCATTATAGTGAAGGGGGTAACATCAGACTGGCAACCTGTCACTAGTGGGGTTCCACAGGGCTCTGTCTTTGTGCCCTGTGCTCTTCAACATCTTCATAAATGACTTGGACACAGGACTGGAGGGGATACTGAGCAAGTCTGCAGATGACACAAAATTGGGAGGAGCTGTTGACTCCCTTGAACACAGCGATGCCCTGCAGAGAGACCCTGATAAATCAGAGAACTGGACAATCACCAACCATGTGAAGTTCAACAAAGGGAAGTGCCGGCTTCCGCAGCTGGGATGGGGCAAGCCCAGATGTCCGTACAGACTGGGGAATGAGATGCTGCAAAGCAGTGCCATGGAAAGGGACCTGGGGGTCCTGGTCAATGGCAGGTTGAATATGAGTCAGCAGTGTGATTTTGGAAGGCCAAGATTCAGAATCTAAGCAATGAACACAGAAACAAGTAGGAACAGAAATTACAGGAATACAGAAATATATATATAAAGAACTAGCAGGATTAAAAATCCTGCAAAGCACAAAGAAAGGGACAAGCCCCTTTGCTTTCCAGTTGAATGTTCGTTGCAAGCAAAACAAGAACAGGAGAAATAAGGAAGCTAAATCAGGCAAATGAGTTTTCTTCCCAAGTAAAAATTTACCCTTTTTCACCAGCTCAGGAATACTGAGGTTTCTGCAGTCCCATTCCTGTCCCACACTCACAGTGATCAGAAAAAGTCCAGCAAGAAAGCTGTGGGCTGGGCTGAAGCTGCTCTCAATGTTGAGCAGCAAGGCAAATGAAGCCTCAGGCAATAGAACTGCACTGACAGGAAACTAAATGGAAAGTGTTGTATTAATTACCATGAAATAGATACACTGCAAGAGTCAATGATGCCAGCAAGACTCTGTCAGTTTGCAGTCTTAAGCAGTTAACTGTGGTTCAAAGAGCTGAGTGCATCTGCTCTGTATCATGATAATCCCCACTAGTAAATTTTTCTGCAGACCTTTAACAAAGAAAACTCAACTAGAACATTCTACATTTCGAAAGGGAAATCTTACTTAACGTTTCAACGGCACAACTTTCAGCTGCAAAGCGTTTCAAGTACCTGTCCCATCCCCATGACAATCTTCAGAAGAAAAAACATGAGCTGAGCTGGGCTACAGATCCTGCTAAAATCTGAACCATTTCTCTTAACAGAAGACTACATACAAAAGAGTAATGAAACTACAAAAAATAATTTTATATGTATATTTAAAGGCATTTGGCCATCTTTGGTGTTGGCTCACTCAAATTCATTGCTAGACATAGCTCACAGTCCTATCAGCGACTTCAAGACATGGCAAATGTCCATGGTCCTCAGACTGTGCCTGGCCTGGTTGTAGCTGTCCCACTGTCCCACTATCCCAAGACGTACAGCAATGTCACATGACACTGTTACTGACTGGCAAACTTAGAGGCTCCTTAATAAAAGGCAAACTGAGAAGGAAGAAAGCCAAGTGTCTTGATTTCAGCAAAACAGTGAAGAAACATGTAAGAATGGAAGTGCAAAAACTTTGCAGCTGAATTCCTATTATCTGGAATTTAACAAAATATCAATGAAATGGTGGTTAGAAAATCCACCTTAAGAAAAAAAAAATCAAAGGAACTAAACAAAAGCTATACATGCATGAACTATGTAAAGATTTCTATCATCAGAGATTCCTGGTAGCAGATCAGAGTTTATCTTCTGCATATTTCACGGAGTAATTTTAAATTGAGATAACAGATTTTGCTTTCACAAATGAATTTTTTTCAGATATCAATATTTTTACTGAACTTGAAAATTTGTCTGGCAAGGCAGTTCTTTCCCCTTGACTGCTTAACCCTAAACCTAGTTCCAGTGGTCATTTAAAATTTGTAAAATATGTCGTATTTTAAAATTTGTCAAAACCTGAGTATTGGTTTTCACAATTTCAGTTGATGTCAGTAGGAGCTGGAGTACTCTCATCCCCTCAAAAGCAGCTCAAATATAGCTCTCAATAGAAGGTGAGGAGTTCTTCCAGCTTCTCTTAAGTCCTTGACAAAGCATATAGCTCATGGTGGTCTGTGAGACTAAGCAAAGTACATTTAACATATATCATATTCAATGTGGAAAGACACTTGTCAAAATATAGAGCAGACCATTTAAAGCTACACTTAAGTCCAGTGTCCCAAAGTGCTCCTGTTTTCAAATCTGTGTGTCACAGACTGCACACTCCCCACATATTCCTTCCATTGGTAACAGTATGGTATTAAAGAGAAGGCAACAGGAACTTAGAAGCAGGTTTTAAAATTACCAAAGAGACTTCCTCAGAGGAGACTGACAGAATTCACATCACAAACATATTGCAAACCAACTGTTGCCAAAGCAATACCTGTATTTCATGTTGGAAATGTGCTATCCAGATTTTTTACAGCAGTCAGAAGGCACTGTGAAGGGTTTACAGCTACTGTAAAATCCCCTTTGATGCTTACAACTACTGAAGAGGATACTTAACCTTCAATAACCCTTTGTGTTCTCCACTATTTTCTGCAAGTACTCCTAGAGTTTACAATGTCCAAAGAACTGCCAACTGTCCTGACAGAAGTCCAAGTAAAAAAATTCATGATTGCATAAGAAAAACCTGAGATTTTTATGGATCTATTTCTAAGAAAAGTTTTGAAAAAATATAAGACAAAAAATAAGCAAATAGTTAAATATTTGCCCTTCCCATAGCTGAAATTTCAGCCTTCAAAAATAATCAACTTTAGAACTTCAGTATAATTTTATCTATACTTACATAACTAAATTCAAGACACATGAATATTAATTATATTTTTTAAAATTAATAACTCACTACTCTTCTCACAGACTACAAATTTCCAGACATATCTTTATCTCAGTAATCATGTTAATACTTTTAATGGCTTTTTGTAAAGTGCATTCACCTGTCAGAAGTAACATGAAATAAACATTTATCTTCAACTTTTAAAATAAACACAAAGTCAATATTCATATACATTATTGTCAGATAATGACCTCTATTCACTTGTCCAATAACCTCACACAGTTACCTCTTTACCTATATGCATTTTTCTACTCAAATATTAAACATGCTTCCAATTTTCTGATGATTGCATGAAAGTATAGAACATAAGGTAGATACAACTGTCTTATGATTCCCATTTTTGTGAAAACAGAAGACATTTCTCACTGCTTAAGCTCATATCTCCACAACACTACAAAAAACTTTAATTTCTCATTCTATCAAAGATTATCCTCAAGGATATCAAGAAAACAACAGCTGCTCTTATAAAATTTCCATTATTTAGAAGATATTGTTATACGCTTCAGCCATGTCAGGAAAAAAATCCTTACAGTTCTTATTTATCTCCTCATAACAATGCCATCCAATTTTTTTTATAGTTACTGTCCCTTCACTTTTCTAGGACTGAACATATTTTTTGAAAAAGTAGAAAATGTAACTTCACAAAAATTCAAAGAAATCTCATGTGGAAGCTGATACTTAAATTTCACCTCTTTTTAAGTTGTATCCATTGATTTTTCTTCAGTAAGAAAATCAACAACTCTCTCCAATTGTGCTTACATGACAACTGAACGTTAGACAGCAAAATAACCTTGCTGAAATTGCTCTTAAGAAATAAAAATCCTTTGTTTCCCTGTACCAAGATCAAAGCAGAGATTTTCTTTTATGCAACAGATTTGAACACAGTACATTATGATTTTGTATTGTGATGATGTCAATGTGTTGTCCCTGTTTCATGAAAAATGAATTACTAAAAATGCAGCTAAGCAGTCAAGTTAGGGAATGACTGAAATCAACTTTTTGAAAATATATACATACATGATCTCAAATCATTGCTGTTAAGATAAAGGTTTCCTCAATAGCACATTTTTGGAAAAAGCTATTTACCAGAAGACTAAAACATGAGGAGATAAGACTGCATGAATACTTCTGATTTTAGAAATACATTTCCACTTGCTGATTTACCATATAAAGAGAAACCATCCAAAAAGAGTAACTCTTGAAAACCTTCCAGCTACTGACACTTATCAGTAATTACAGGAAAAATATGACTCTGTAAACAAATCGTCATTGCTTTTGCATGATGTTCAACACTCAACGAGAAAGCCTTTGTCAGGATGAACAAATTACACAAATATAGATATGCTACAAACAGATTTATATAAGAACACTTAATAATTAAAAGCAAGCACTACAGTTCATAGGAACTGAGCTGTAAGATTTTCTTTCAAATTGTAACATTCTTGGTATTATTCCATTTTTGTTTCCTTATCATTTAGCTTGATGTGACTAGCAAATTTATTACAAATTATTACAGCACTTCATTGCTGTAAAAACTGCAACTTGAAATCTTAACACACTTCCCATTCTTTCAATTTTTAGCTCAAACGCTCTTCTCTTTAGCATCTGGATTTATTAATTTTCAAATAACATCCATCTTCAAAAAGTAACACAGTTTTGAGTGTCGTTCAATCACGGATTTTGAATTCAATTTGTGGAAAGGAATTGATGACTGACTGTTGAAAGTTTTCAAGTAAATTACATCAAATATGAAATACCTTATTCACCTTCTTGGCGTGAATGTAAGATGCAAACTTGTGTAAATAACAAAAGAGGCACCACAGTTCCATCTACTGTCCAACCATTTTTAAGTGAAATAAATCACTCTCTTGTCTTAGTTAGATATTTGATAATATCTCAATGTTGAAGGTTAACTAACAAAGACTTTTTGATTACCACAAATTATATTTTCAGCTCTAACACTAGTAGTTAAAGTTTTGTTAGGTTTTAGTTTATGTCACCCCAAAGCACATTAAGAAAATAAAATATTTTAAAAGGGAAAGAAAAAATTCCATGTATTTAAAGTACGTTATTCTGTTATCGCACCATGATTAAATTATTTTAAGGATCTTGACATCTGAGACTCTGCTATGGGAAACCTGGGGTGGAGCCCCTAAGGAAACCTGGTCTGACTGTGTCAGTGTGGGGGTGTAGCTGCAAGGGGGCCTCGGTGCCAGCTCAGGTGGTGCGAGTGTGACTGCCAGAGTGGCTCCTGGGTGGTCACATGGGGAAGTTTCCTTAACATGAAGGACAGTGGAGTAGACAGCAGTTCCTTAGTAGGGAAATGCTGCAACAAAGCCTCCCTAGGACAGAGAAGTTTCCATATCACTTCTACACCATGAAGATGTATAAAAACCCCTGATTTGTTGAAATTTTGGGAAACACAGGGGACACAAGAGGTGAGAGAAGTTTAAAGGAGTTGCTGCTTAGTTTACTGCTCTGGTGGCATAGAAATTTCTTCATCGTTGGTTAGGATCTTACTGCCAAAGCTGTCCTTCAGTACTAGTTACTGAGATGTGGGACTCACAGTTTGTTACAGATTCATTATATACTGTCAGAGTAATTTGAAGAACTCACAATAGCTCAGTAGGATTCAGCAAAGCTGCATGTGATCATACTGATCCCCACGTGCACAAGTTGTCTGCAGCCTTGGTATTGAGATAGGCATCAATTTCCATAGGCCAAAGGGCAAGGAATTGTTCAATCAGCTAAAAGCCAACAAATATGAGAGAGTAGTCAGGCTAGACCAATGACACTTTTGTGGGATTTATCACTATGAAAACCTAATTAATATCTTGACTCCCTCCATTTAGATTTATTTCAGGAGATAGAAAGTTAATTCTACTTTGTAAGTCACAAGAACACTGTCAACTATTATTGTCTTGCCAATAGCAAGAAAAAGGCTCTGAACTCACTGTGACATTGGTGGCCACCTCTGCAGCATGCACTGAAGAGAAGGCTGAACCTGCTCTTCATATCTAGTAGTATTTGTAACTGCATCTCATGTCTGGATTTGGCCTGCTGCCATGTGCTTACCCAGTTTGTTTCACAAAATACCAGGAGACAGCAACTAAAAGAACTTGATCCTTCCAGAAGAAGCAGGCGTCCATGTGTAAACCCCTGTGTGAGCATCCAGGTTCTCCTAGCTTGCTGAACCTGCACTGAACTGGGGCTCTCAGCTGTGTAGCAATTTTCTTTTTAACAAAAAGTGCAGGACAATTTTTTTTCCAAATAGTTTTTATCAGCATAATCCATACAGTTATACAGATGGTATAACAACTCTGTAATAAGGAAAACAATTTAAATCGAGAGATACATATTTCTTCTCTATCACTTGTCAATAAACATTTTCAAAGCAGCTAGCATAGAAGCTTGTTGCTCTTCAGTGAAGATGTAATGGTTTTCAATTCAATTGGCCTTTTTGCAATGCCCATTCCATTCTTGGCCTTAGCTTAAAAAGCATACTGATTTTTACTTGATCTTATGGCTCTCACAGTACCAATGTAGCATGACAGCAGTAGTGCAGGCTAAACATTCAAGTGTTACTACAGCTGAATAACAATACCTACTTGACAGTAACTACTGCTCTTCCTAGCACCTTTTCCTATTTTATGCAATTCTGGTAGTGTTAATTACATGTACTAACATATTGAATGAAAGTAATACTCTTCATAAGGTGATATAGAAGTCTTTCAGCCTTGGGGCTGGGAAGGGGTTGTCACTAATCTTTCAACTGGGGGGCGGGTGGGGCAGAAAAAAACCCAACCTAATAATTCATGTTACTTTGTAGAAAATGGTCTGATTTTGTGATGTCTTTTCATGATTCAGTGATCAGATGAAGAAACCAGCAATGCTGTTTACTGCATTATTCCTGCACTAAAAAGCTTTGACTATGTTTACTTAGCTAATAGATAAACTATCTGATTGCCATGGTGGAGGTAGCATATTTGTTCATACATTTTCCTTCATATGGTAGAGAAAGTATTTTTGTCTTGGGCTTGTTCATATGTAGAAATTATGTCAAGTTATTGCCTCTTATTTTAGTAAAAGCAGACAAAGAAAATAATCTAGCAAGAGCCTACAGATGTTTTCAGCAGCCTGTTTTCCAAGTAGACTAAGATAACATCCATCATTGCTGGTTTTGAGCTGGTTAAGCTGATCACTTCTGAACCAGAAGATCAAGACAATAACTGTACTTAAAACTGATGTTTATGTCAGGGAAAAATGAGTTTGGGACTGTCAGGACACAAAGTTATAGCAGCAAGAGCTGTTGACTAGTCATACCAACAGAAAGCTTTTTCACGGAATTTTACATGCCATTTTGATGAAGGATAAAGTTATTAAGGCCTAAGGAAAATAGTTCTTCTCTCAGATCATCTCACTGGTACCCATGAACAAATATAGAAATAAAAATGAGAAATAGGAACATGTAGGCTTACTAACATAGGCCATGACAGATCAGTCTGATGACTTCATAAAAACTAAGTTTCATTTATGTTTAGAGAAGTGTCCTCCGGGAATTAAGACACAGTCCATGCACGAATCAGAAAAAAAATTGTAAGTGAAGCAAAACAATAAGATATGAAGTCACAACACCTATGCTGGATTGAAGCCAATTTATATGTAATATTCCCATAAAAACAGATTTAAGTTGTTTGAAGATGGAATTTCTCTGTCTCAAAAAAAAAAATGGAAAGCTTGAAAACAGTGAACCAGACTCTCACACAAAAATAGACCCAGATGTAGTACATGCTGTAGTCATATACTTCAATAGAAATACCTTTTACTATTAAGTAGCATGTGTAACCAATGACACAAGGATCCAAATGCAGCTAAAAGCAGTAAGCATGAGACATCAAATATATTAAGAGTTAATAAAACCAAAGAAAGACCAAAGAAACAAAACCAAAATCATAAATCTGACAGAGAACCACTGCAGGTGCTATATCTTCCAGTCATAAGCAGTAAGAAAGCACTACATGGCATAGGTGAGCATCTGCCCTTTCCATCTTTGGCTCCATCAGTTGTGAAACCACACAGGTACTGCCACCCTGAGGAGCAGCCATTTAAAAAATACATTCTTCCAGCTACAGACACAGGCATGCAGTCGCAGACTTCATTTTAATCGCAGAATTACCACTGATTACTTTTGTGGTCTTGAACAAACTAGCTCTTTGCTACAGTTTTTGCAGTTGTAAAGGGTGAAAATAATGCCAGCCAACCCTAGAAAAGTGTTGCTAGATTTACTATTCAGTAGCAGTTTGAAAACGAATACCATTGTATAAACATTATATTTTACTGCAGGGCTGAATGCAAACTAATAACTAGCATTCCGACTGCCACCTTCTATGTGTACTTTTATTTGTTTTTAAATACATGCAAACAAATTCCCTAAAGTTAATAGGTATGGCACATACCTACCAAAGGGAGAACAGACTATGTCTCCTTCTCCAACCTAGAAATTGCCATTCAGTAACTTTCAGCTTAGTTTATTGCCAGAGTATTAGTATCAGAAGCTTATTCTTATATTTTCATTATATCAATGCACGGTGATATTTTTACTGATATATAAAAGAAACTATACTACTCTAAGAACCAAAATTTGATTTTGACGCTCCCCAAATAGGCAAGTGGACTGAGAAAGTTCTGCTACTCCCAGCCTCTATGCCAGACACAGCATCAAAGGTGGTGTGTAGTGATCAGGCAGCGTCTAACAACAATAAGTGCAAAGTGTTTGGGTTATCTGCTGTGGAGGTGGAGCTCCAGTATCCTGGGTTCAGGGTTGCTTGGACACCCTAGCAGGAAAGCTGCATCATTCACAACCCTGGCACTTAAAAGCTTAGACAGTGAATGAGCTGCATATCCAACACCAGGAAGGCCACGATGGCAATAGAGGTTCTCAAGGCCAATAAAGCACCTCCTGTGTATTTTGCACAGAAACAAGAAGAGACTTGTACTGCCAACATAGATTTTTCAGGCATACAAGAGAATAGAAAGACTAATGAATGATAAGCAACATCTAGTTTTATGCCTGTGGAAATTTAAATTTTATCAGAGCCAGACTAAATCAATACTATACAAAGGATCACTGTTGATCAGGTATCCTAAAAGGGATCAAAGTTATGCTTCGATATCTAATTTGTCCTTTGCCCTTACACATACAAGTATCGCTCAAGTGGAAATATGTCCCCATTCCAATCATCTGATGTTCATAATCTCCCAAAGTACAGACAAGCATAAAGAAAACAGCTATAGAGAAAACCTCTTGACAGATGCATCATCTGGGTTTCCTGTGTATGGGAAGTGCTTAGACTACTTAATTTTCATGCAGTAGACAAATAAACCTGAGAAGAGTGCTATTTAATCACTGTTTTTATTAGACTAAACAAACAACCTAATTAAGAGTGTATTTCCAGGAGGCTCACATGAAGCACTAACTTCTTCTAGGTACGTTAAACCATTTTTTAGGTCACCAACCTACATTATACTTAATGCTCTCTGGTAAATAAGACCAAGTTGATGAAGTAACTTTTTTCATATTAGAAGCTGTTTCCTAATCTTTAATTTCTAAAGGGGATAAATATATTTTCCCTTTTAATTGTGAAATGTTGTCACTCTAAAGAGTTGGGGTTGTTTTTTTTTGGGGGGGAGGAAAGTGTAAAGAAATTATCTGAATTGTTTATCTACAGAATAAACACTTCAAGAGGCTCACTAGTTGTCTTAGCTCAGCCAATAATATTTTCCTACCGACTTACTCTTTATCAGAACAATAACTGTACTTAATAATTTAGATGAAACCAGAAGGCAGCCTCTGAAGATAATGTTAGAAAATTAATTTTTTTGAAGCACCACACACAGTGCTGCTTTCATACTAGTCCTTCATTCCTTGACTTTGATTGATACATCAGACTGCCTACTGAAATTAAAGGTACCTCAGTGGCAGGAGACTCTGCCATCCCTGTCACTAAATAAGTGTTTTCCCATGATGACCATTATTTTTCTCATTCCTGCTCAAACTTCTTTTAGAATTGCTTCAGTGCAAGGTCTGTGTTTGCAAATAAACTTAATTGGTATTGATCACACCCACAAAGCTTATTTATGTATAGAACATTAAGGTATTCAGTATAAGTCTGATTTCTGCGTACTGAAAAGAACAAAGCAGCAATAAAATATACATGAACACAGACGATGAGGGTCCCTGTACACAACTTAGAGAATGGCCCACTTGGACATATAAATTATTTGTGTGCACTCTGAAAAACTTGAAAATGGGAATGACAGAAGAAAAAGTATACTTTCAAGAGCTACATAATCTTGGGGGGGCGGGGGAAAGTATGAAACCTTACAAGCTAGAGTGATAGTGACAGAGAAGGCCCCTTAGATTTTGGCTATATCTCTCACCAGTCACATTTTTCTCTCCCAGGACTTTCACTGATCCTCATGTTTCTATAATTTATTTTGTGTCTCCTCCTCACACTGGCATTTTCAATCAAAAAAAAAAAAAAAAAGGAATCAAGAGAGCATATGCAAAAGAGAGATATTTGTGCCTCTCTGAACCAGAGCTCTGGCATGGACAGCTACAGACATTACAGCATTAAGGAGTTTCACAGACTCTTGGCTTTTTAGGCAGACTTCAGTAGCAGCTCAGCAGGTGTTTTGAAGATGTAAATTTCACGTTTAAGCGGTTCCTAAAAAAAGTAATTAGATCCTTATACCAGAGTATATATTATAAATTACATATGATATATATAATAGATTACCTAAAAAGAATCATTAGAATGCAATGGGAATGTGCAAAACCATGCAAGTGTTCTCACATAGCAAAATAGGAAGTTCCACGCTTACCAGAAGAGACACAGGGGCTCATGCATTTGTACACTGCAGATGTTCATAGCTAAACAATCCAGGCAAGGAACAACAGAAAGAAGAAGAAAAACCTCTTTGCTTTGATAAACTCATTTCCATTTAGTTAATACCTTACGTTTACGTAAACCCATATTTTTAGTTCAGGGATTCTCAAATGATCGTTTCAGACACATTAAAATTTTCCATTGGAAGAACACAAGCATGGGCAGCAAATATAAACCTACTGATAGTAGATCTGCTTTTTAAATTACTTTCTGTGGATTCCTCGGAAGGTAGCCACAAACCTCAGGCTGAAAGCCAGTAATTTACTGCTTCTGACCTTGCGAAGACCTCTTTGTGCCACAAGTTTTATATGACCTTCAAAAACCTCATTTACTTTTAAAAACCACAACATATACAGTAAGCTGAAAAATATAGCTGTGCATTTACTGGTAAGCAGGTTTTATTTAATTTTTACCAATGCTAGCAGCTCACTGGATTGTATCACAGGAATTGTTCCAAGTGCACACACTAACTTTCAGAAAGAACAAAAAAACATCCATCTGACATTTCAACCAAACCCTCTAATAGAAACCCCAATGTTATACTAAGAAAAAGAAATCAGGACAAGTTCCACCTGAACAAATAACCCAAATCCAAAGAATTACTAAAGGGATAAAAGGCCTGTATTCATTTTCCAAGCGATGAAATATAATTAAAAAAGTGAAATTAGGTACTTAAAACTACTAAAGAGTCAGAATTGTAAACCAAAGCTATTTTCAATCTAAATACTGCTGTGGTAGATGTGTTTTCCTTTCATTCACTGGAAAAAAAAGTCATGCTATGTCAGCATACAGGCTGCTAAACAAATCAAGAAGGTTAGTTAAATTCATCTTAAAAATGTTAGAGAGGAAAAGAACATTCCTTAACGTATTTAGTCATCCTGAAAGTTGCTGGAGAAAAATAAAACAAACAAAAACAAACAAAAGCAAACAAACAAACAAAGCCCCCCCCCCAACCGAATTTGCAGGGGAAAAAAAATAAAGGAAATTAGAAGATCTGATGAATTTATGACATCAAACAGACAAATTGTAAAAGACAACATGAAAAATAAAAGCAAACACTTAAGAGGGAGAATTCA
Source organism: Sclerurus mexicanus (assembly GCA_013396755.1). Classification (NCBI taxonomy): domain Eukaryota; kingdom Metazoa; phylum Chordata; class Aves; order Passeriformes; family Furnariidae; genus Sclerurus; species Sclerurus mexicanus. Next base: position 80,063 of record VWZF01005628.1, read on the forward strand.
GAAACAAAATGGGAAAAAATGGTAGTTATCCATGTATAAGCCTCCCTCAGTGAAACATACACGGGTGAACAGAAAGATTAGAGTGCAAAGAAAAAAGCTGCAGAGTTAATATTTTCAGTAATCTCACTCAAGGGTGATTTTTAAGTTAAACATAGATGCCACCTTGTTTTATCAAGAATTCAAGAGATCTTCTAGAAGAAACATATATTACTTCTGGAACACAAGTTGGGCTACACTTTAAAACCACAGAACTTCAATCTTGTCAATTGTAGAAGAAAAATAATTGACTTGAAGTTGAATTTACTGGCATTAAATCTGGTGTTAGGCTGTCCTCTTCAACCACAAAATCACGGAATATCCTGAGTTGAAAGCAACCAACAAGGGTCAAAGTCCAACTCTTGGCCCTGCACAGGACAACCCAAATTTGAATCATGATTTTGAAGGATTCATGCCCTTTCTTGAAAAAATGCTTCAGTATTTGTAAACCATGGAAAATGGAACTATAGATGTATGAGGCAATCTATCAATACCAAGTGTTCGTTCAAGTGTAGTGGTATCAGACATGAACCCATTTGTGAGTGAATGCTTGTCACAGCCCACTCCTAGTATGGATTCTCCTTTTCAATGAGAAATGCGCACAGATGATGTGCAAGCCGGTCAAACTGCTTTTGAAACAGATAAAACTGCCATACTTGGGCAGTTTTCCCTTTCCTCCATTCCTCCCACAGCTCAAAAGTAAAATCAAAATGCTGCCTCTGCTTACTTCCCCTATAGATCTTAGAATGGTATTACAGTGGTAAAAAGTTTTGAAGAACACATGAGAAAAGCAAAGCTCAAGGCGTTGTTAAAAAAAAAGATGCAGAATTCAGGAGATCTCTGTTGCTTTCTGAGAGGTATCTGTCCTTCATGGAAGGTGAAAGACTTCCCCAAAGCCTGAGCTTTGGAACTTGTTTTCCACAGACCATATTTAGTCAACTGATTTGTGAAATGTGATGCTTTATTTGAAAGTGGATTCTGTATCTTTTTACCTGGCTACAACTCACCAGTAAGAAATAAACAGCAGCTGTCAGAGACAGAAGATTGGAGCAGCATTAGATTAAGTGGCAGAATATAATCAGAGCAGAGGATAAACCAAGAACTTCAATATATCCTGTAATACAGAAATGCCTAAAAGTCATATAAATGTATACATTTCCCAAGCAAAACTGGATAAGCTTGGACGACATTGCTGTGTGGCTGTAGTGACTGTGCAGTATAATGAGCAAGCTGCGTCTCAGGTGGCTCTCTTGTAGACATACCCCTCTCCTTTTCCCTAAAAAGCCAAATGATGCAAAACAGAAATGGGAAACTACAAAATTAGAATTGCAGCACTCAGATGCTGCATCGGTACAACTTATCTTGCATCACAAAACCTGTGGTGACATGTGTCTCAATGGAAAAAAAAAAAAGGAAGAAAAAGGGGGGAGAGGGAAGAACAAAGAAAAATTTAAAAGTCTGACTCCGATCTGTATTATTTACAAACAAATCAAATTCTACAGTATTTCAGGAAAGCATTACTCATTCGGTAATGTAACAACTTTTTTTGCTAAGATCTGTCAGGGCAAGAAAAGAATAAAACAAATAACTCCCAAACGGCAAGTGATTCTACTAGAAGACAAAAAAATAAACTACAGTTTTTCTGTGTATCTGAATTACTTTTGTATTGAACAGCATGTGTAGCTTGAAGATTTCGTCCTTTTGGCTTCAGACCCACATTATAATTCAATTAAGACAGTTCTCTTTCCCGGTTTTCAGAAGAAACAAATTTTTATTCTGAAGTCGCATATCAACAAAATCCTAATACATTACCTTAGCAATTGTAAGTGTATCAACATAATAATCCATACAGTGATAACTTAAGCCACAGTTAAGTATTTAATCTTGCAAACTGTAAAGAGAACATAGTAAGTGGTAGAAAAATACTGAAGCCACTATGAAAAGAAAATTATTTCCCAGTCTTCCTGTGTAAATTAGAGCAATTTTCCTTCCATTTCACACTTAAACCATGGAAACAGGAAATAACAGCGCATTTCCTTATGTCATAAGGAATTCCAAACCTTCAGACCACTGCTTGTTTCAAAGGTCCCCAAAATGGCTAGAGCAAGAAACAGCCCTCTGTTTTATTTAAAAACATTCATAAATCTCTCCTTGCCTTGAGGCCAGCATTTAGCGTCTCCTAAAGCTCAGACCATCAAATCATTAATTCTAGTTCACCCTCCTCAACAAGTATTTCTGGAGGGGTAAATGGTAAGTAAGAAGTGCACATCCCAAAAACGTTACCACAGGCAGAAATGAGAAATTGTCTAACCTGGTAACAGGCAAATATTAATGCAATAGAAAAATATATAGTCAAACAATAAAAAGTAAACAGCTGCTGCATTCCCTACAAACTAACTTCAGTGAAAGTGGGCTGTGGAAACTTGGGTCAAAGCACTGCACTGCAGATGAGTCACAATTCAATTGATCAAACTTTTTTGCCTCCTCTTCCGCTTTATAATCATTTGAGGAAAAACTCTGCTTAATTAGCTAATTTACACTTTCTATGGCCTTTTCCCAATAATTTCATATTTCCTTTGTCTAAGGTTCCAGTTTTACAGCATTGGGATATTAAATTCAGCCATTTTAGATAAGCCACTCTAGCCTCGTCACTGTGTAATAATCATAACATTTAGATCACAACAGAAAGAATTTAATGTCATTTTACAAGATGCTTTATGTAACATTGCAATGAAAGTCTGTAAAAATCTGCTTACCAGAAGCCAGTATTCTTCAGAACACAGTCTCCACATTTACAGTTGCATCTTGCCATGCAAGGCTGAAATCACCTCTCCTTTGCAGACTCCAGATACATTTGCCCCTTTTTTCTCCTGCTTTGTATACACTATCAGGACAAAACCATGCCACTGCCCAATTTCAAATCCCCAGTGTAGATTTGTATTTTAAATTCTCCTTCCGCTCCTCTCACAGCAAAAACAAAAAGCCTGGATATGGGTATCGTTGTAGACTACACATCCCAAATAACACCCAACTTCTCTTCACACCAGATACTGTAGTCCAGCAAATTTGCTTTCCCAGCACCTAATAAATGTCACAGACTTTGTATTTACCTGAAATTGTACAGTCTCAGCACTTCTCTTGGCCTGAGCTCATTTCAGTTGTGATAATGACTGCCTTGAAGTCAGGTGACAATTGCCTAGCTTGTTTAACTTCATTCTACGGTTATCATATATACAAAGGTCTGACAAACTTATACAGTCACTGCTTAACAAACAGACTATATGTTAACTGAGGTCAGGGGAGGCTAACTATGAACTTTGACTAATTATTACTAAGTGAAAACAGTAAAACTTTACCTGGGAACCAGAAAAAAGAACAAGTAAAGCAGACTGTTATAAAACAGAAAAGTGCTGTAACCATGGCAGAAAAGGAAAATGTCAGTGCAGTGACAGTACACCACTGCAAACCACTGTTGCAAAAGGACAGGCAGAAATTGCTTCACTTAGAAGGAAAAGCCACACAGTGAGACCATGAGTTTCTGAGATCTCATCAGATGGTATAGAAAAGTAGAAGGGAAAACAAGTCTGATTGAAAACATTCCTTCTCATCTCCTAAATTACATGAGGTTCGATAAGCTTTAGCCAAGCTAGCCAGAACAACTAGCTCTGGAATCAGAGGCAGCCTGCAAGTGTTCAGGTAAGCAACTCTCATCCATATCCATCCAAAGTTTCAGCACACAGAAATGGTGATGCTTAGCTGACAAATAAATGACTTCTAAAACCCTTCCTAAATCAGAGAGGTTAGGAAAAATTACAGTCATCTGCAAAGGCTTATACCAATAAGAGTTCAGTAAGAGCACGCTTCTTGCATTTTTATTTTCACATAACAAATTAAATAAAAATTCATTAATATAATCAGAGGCTGCACTTTTGTTAATGAACAAACAACTTAGTATATTTGCTTTTGTCATGCTCAACCATTCAAGGCTGAGCTGTGAACAATCGGTATCATCATCATACTCTGCCTGGATCAGTTTTGTGTATACAGCATTGCCATACATAATGAAGACATTTGGGAACCATAGCTCATTTGAGAAGCCACTTACACACCACTTCCAACACCAAAAACAAAAGGCTATGAAACATCAGAAAAAAAATATTTTGTTCACCAATTTGAGTGTTTTAACTTATACATATATTCCCCTTAACAGTAGTGATGCATGTTTTTTATCCCATTTTCCATATTAAAGCCTTCCACTTCTATAAAACTTTCTCATAGTTTTTACTAGTTACATGTCATGGTTTCAGTTGGGACAAAGTTAATTTTCTTCCTAGTAGCTGGTAGAATGCTGTGTTTTGGATCTAGGATGAAAACAATGCTGATAACACACCGATATTTCAGCTGGTGATGAGCAGTGCCTGCCCCAAGCCAAGGACTTTTCAGTTTCCCATGCTGGGCAACAAGGAGGCATTCAAGACACCAGGAGGGTACACAGCCAGAACAGCTGATCCAAACTGGCCAAAGGGATATTTCATGCCATATAACATCATGCCTGGTATATAAACTGGGGGGAGTTTGCAAGGAGGGGCCGATCACTGCTCCGGGGTAGGCTGGGCAGTGGGTGGTGAGCAAGGGCATTGTGCATCACACATCTTTCTTGGGTTTTACTCCTCTTTTTGGTCTCGCTTTTTTCATTACAATTACTATTAAATTTACTTCAATTATTCAACTATTACCTCAACCCACAGGTATAACTCTTTTTCCAGTTTTCCTTCCCATCACACTGGGGGACTGTGAGGACTGGGGTGAGTGAACATCTGTGTGGTACTTCATTGCCAGATGGGGTTAAACCAGGACACCACATTAAGCCATTTAAGTACATCTTTCAGGAACCTTTGTTTGCTTTCTGATAACCACTGCACTTCAGTTCTTTAAGTGAATATATATATCTCCATATGCCAGGGCTCTATCCACATTAATCTTATCTTCAACAGGTGAAGTCAAAGCTAAAAAATTCAGTATAAAAAACAAATTATATGTTTAGGATTCTGTCTTTGGTGTAATGTCCAAGCTTTTTGTTTCACATCCTCTAGAATGTTTCAAATCATAGGCCCACACAGTGTCTATTCCCTTTCCAGTAGTATGATCTGGAATCCAGCAGGGGAAAGGAAAGCGACAGGCAATGATTCTGGCATTACATTCAAGTTCTTCTTCCAGCTTCTTCTCCAACTGTGGCATCTGTTGAATAACAATAAAAAGCTCTCAGAAGCAGAAAAAAACCAGAAGCATTCTCTTCAGAATGTAATTTAAGAGTTCAAGAGAAGTCCAAGGTTTTTGAAAAATCTTGTGAAAGTATTCATGATATATATTTTGGCTTTGATGCCTTGACGGAGAATATCTAAAACTAGAAAATGGCTATTGTGCCCCAACTGGTGACACCAAGGAAATCATTAACTCTGTTCTAAAAATTAAATTAAAAACTTATCCCTTAAATTTAAAAAAACAAAATAAAACAAATAAAAAAACCACAAAGAAAAGACTTTACATGTTCCAATTTGTGATTCTCTTCAGTGGGGATCTTCTCTGTAGAGAATGAAAGTTCAGCCCCCTGAATTTATGCTACTTCTGACATCCCGAGGTTTATAAGCTATTGTGTGGTACTCAAAGGTCAACACTGCTCATAATTTACAGTCTAACCCCAAGAAAGAGCCTGGGACACTCAAAACATCATAGAGACAACAACCCAAAGCAAACATTCTGCTGTCACTGTATGGTGAGGTACTGGTATGTTAAATGCTATTGAAATTGAACTTGGTTGAATCCACAGCCTATTAACATGCACTAAGTCCCTGCAGCAGCACTGCATGAAACAGAATGTAGAATCATAAAATGGTTTGGATTGGAAGGGACCTTTAAAGGTCATCTAGCTCAATTCCCCTGCCATGGGCTGGGACATCTTCAACTAGATCAGGTTGCTCAGAGCCCCATCCAGCTTGACTGTTTACAGTTGATGGGGCATCTCCAGCTCTCTAGGCAACCTGTTCCAGCGTTACACCATCATAAAAATTTTCTTACTTATATCTAGTCTGAATCCACCCTCTTAGTTTAAAACCATTACCTCTTTTTCTGCTACTACAGGCACTAATAACAAGTCTGTCCCCAACTCTTTTATACGCCTCCTTAAAGTACTGAAAGGCTGCAATAAAGTCTCTCCAGAGTCAAGTCTTCTCCAAGCTGAACAACCCCAAGTACCTCAGTCTGTCTTCACAGGAGAGGAGCTCCAGCCCTCTGATCATGTTTGTGGCCCTCCTCTGAACCTGCTCCAACAGATCCACATCTGTCTTGTGTGAGGGCCACAGTGCTGGATGTAGCACTCCAGGTGGTGTCTCCTGAGAGCAGAGCAGAGGGCCCTGCTGGCCATGCTACTTTTGATGCAGCCCAGGACACAGTTGGGTTTCCAGGCTGCACGTACACATTGCCAGCTCATGTCCATCTTTTTAACCACCAGCACCCCCAAGTCTTTCTCAGCAGGGCTGCTCTTAATCTGTTCATCGCCCAGCCTCGTGATACCAGGGTTGCCCAGGCCCAGGTGCAGCACCTTGCACTTGGTTTTATTGAACAGCATGAGGTTCTCAGGGGCTCACTTCTTGTCCACGTCCCTTTGGACAGCCTCCCATCTTTCAGGCAAGTCAACTGCATCACTCAGCTTGGTGTCATCTGCCCACTTTTCTGAGGGTGCATTCAATACCACTGTTTATGTCATTAATGAAGTTATCATGCAGGACTGTGGGACAAAACTTGTGACTGCTTGCCATCTGGACACTGAGCCATTGACCATTACCTGCTGGATACAGCCCTCTAGCCAGTTCCTTATCCACTGAATAGTCCATCCACCAAATCCACCTCTCTCCAATCTAGAGAGCATGATGTTATGGGAGACTGTGTCACATACCACTATGCAACTCTCCTCGGTTGAACACATACAGTCTAGCTTTCCTCCATTCACAAAAACTCAGAGGATATGAAAGTCAAGGGAAGTATCACTATTTTTCCAGAATAGAGCAACACCCTGACCAGTCAGGTACTCTCTTGGCAAATTCTGTCAAGGATTAAGTGAGAAATGAACTAACACATCTAGACTTCAAAGAAATTTCTTTCCCATCTCAGATAGTGATTCTGCTCTGGATGAGGAAAAAAATTAAAAAAAAATTTAACAGATTTAGCCATTTTTGTCCTTTGGAAAAGTTTGATGGTATTGGTGTGCTTAAGCGATCAGTGGTGCACATCCACTTGAAGTTCCTTTTATTCTTACATACTGTATGTGTCTGAGTGAGTAATTATAACAGCAAACTCTAGAAGCTACTTCTAGTGCATGTAAAACTCTATTTATTTTGATATAAAGATGCAACATTTAGATATTAAAAGGTTAAAAGGACAATAGTTATTTACAAATATAGCTTACCTTAAAACACAAAATACATAAAAATTTCAACAAAAGACCCAAAAAACCCAACCCCCCAAAAAACCAACCAACCAACCAAAAAAACCAAAACCCAACAGAACATTATGAGAGAACAAGACCCACTGAAGAAAATTCATTTCCAAAGGCTGCAGAGAGCTTCTGCTGTCACATACATGCAGGGTGTGCCTTTGATGTAATATCCTGTTACAGCTAAATTTAGGCTTAGAATGGAGTATTTTAGGAAAATTATAGTCATAGACCTAATATATCAAAGAGTTGCCTCCAAATATTTTTAAGCATTCTATGCTCTGATTTCATCCACACTGCAAATGCTTTTAAATGTTTTTTCTACCACACCTTAAATGAACTAGAAACATAAGCCCACTTTGGTATCTAAAACTGAGTTGACACAGCAGAAGATCTAATTTGTTACAGAAATTACAAATAGAGACACGGCCTAATTTTTAATGAGTAATTATGAAAATTAGTGACACTGCATGTCTATCTTTGCTTTAATTAGGAAAAATCATTAACAGTTCAGATGGAATTACATCCTTGAACCCCTCAAATTAGTTTTTAAGCTAAATCTATCCGTTACTTTAGGTGTTACGATCATATTTTATGTCAAGCAAAGGTTTTTGGTATGTCTACACAAATACATAGTTTAGTAAACCTTCTGTACAGTATATAATCAGTTAAATACACAGAAGCTGCAAACATGGACACCTGGTAAGAATTCCAGCATCCAACTCTGAATACGTAAAAGTCTCTCTCTGCAATGACTCAGAAACAAACACACCTTTCCCCCAGATGCTTGCAAGAACAAGAGAGGTCTTAAGTCTTTCCTGAAGATCAATAAATCCAAGTTTTGCAAGCTCATCTTGGATATGATAAAAAAGCACTATGTGGAAGCACCAAACCAGTCCAGCATTATTAAAAAAAGCTAAACATATCTATTGTCCTCAGTAAAAAAGGAAAAATGTATTAAGATTTCTAGAAAATTAATGCAGTCATTCAGGAGGCTAAGCATTCACAACTTCCAAAGTAAATTTAAAGGGGATCATAAGCAAATGAATGCTCAGGAAACAGAGGTTTGTATGTTTGCATCTGCTGCATTTATGGCAGTACTTCTACCAAAAGAATTTAGCCTAGTTTTTACTGGATTTACAGAAGTTATTCTGAGCCCTATAGCTACTCTTTCTATCACAGCTGTTAGTAATTTATTCCACCTTATTACATTTAAAGTTAGTCAGTATTTCTCTGGGTTTACTCATTTTCTCCAGGACATTTGTTTATTTCGAGTTTACCGAGGCTTTCTTCAACCGCGCTTTTCCCCTCGGTGCAATGGCAGAATTCTCGACTGCAAATCCAAATGTTTGTACTGCCCCCTGCCGGAACTCGAGTAGGAGAGCATTAAAGCAGTCGATGCAACTCAATTTCTGTACCAGTTTTCAAGAATGCATTTTCCCCAGGGACACACTGAACATACCCTACATAGCTAGTTGAAGTATTTGTCTACCTTCCTAAAACCCTCACGGTCCACACATGGGCAAGGGGTTATTTCAATATACCAGATGCTTCCCTATTTGAGGTGATCTGGTTTTTGGAGAACATAAGCAAAGTTCAATACTCTCCTCTAGCAAGGCTCCCAAAAATCAGCTGTAGTGAATTTCCTATTCCATCATCTTCTTGCAAACTGCTTTTTTCAGTATGAAAAACTGAAATTTTCCAGGAACAATCTATCAGCTTCTCTTCAGGCAGTTTTCATTTGATTCTAAACTAATGGACAAAAAAATTTTTCTCAAAAACATGTATATTTTCAGAGCTCCAGTCTGCACACTATCACAAATTTGGTTTTATCATGGACATTAAGAAGCAACAATGAAATATCAAAATATTATTATTTGGGATCAAGTGCACCTGCAGCAAGTCTGCTGACAACACCAAGCTGTGTGGTAGTTGACATGCTGGAGGGAAGGGATGTCATCCAGAGGGGCCTCGACAGGCTTGAGAGGTGGGCTGATGCAAATCTCATGATGTTCAACAAAGCAAAGTGCAAGATCCTACACCTGGCACATAGAAAACACACACCTACAGGTTGGATGGAGAAGTGGTTGAGAGCAGGCCTATAGAGAAAGATTTGGGGGTGATGGCTGATGAAAAATTCAACATGAGCTGGCAGTGACTGCTCTCAGCTCAGAAAGCCAACCAAGTCCTGGGCTGCATCAAAGGAACGTGGTGAACAGGTGGAAGGAAGTGTTTCTCCCCCTCCACTCTGCTCTAGTGAGACCCCACCTCAAGTACTGTGTACAGTTCTGGTGCCACCAGCATAAGAAAGACATGGAAATGTTGGAGCAAGTCCAGAGGAGGGCAAAGAAGTTGATAAAATGACTGGAGCACCTTCCCTACAAAGACAGGCTGTGCAAGTTGGGGCTGTTCAGTTTGGAGAAGAGAAGGTTGCATGGAGACCTCATAGCAACCTTCCAGTATGTCAGGGAAGCCAGAGAGGGACTCCATGTCAGGAACTGCAGCAATAGGACAAGAAGGAATGAGTGCAAATTGAAAGAGGGCAAATTTAGGTTAGATATTAGGAAGACATTTTCTCCTGTGAGGGTGGTGAGACACTGGAACAGGTTGCCTAGGAAGGCTGTGGATGCCCCAGCCTGGCAGTGTTTAAGTCCAGGTTGGATAAAGCCTTGAGCAACACGGTCCAGAGGAAGGTGTCCCTGCTCATGATGGGGGGGTTGGGACTAGATGATCTTTAAGGTCCCTTCCAACCCTTAACACTCTATGATTCTATGACTATTGCTGACTACCTTTGGGCTACTGCAGGTTTGTTCATTTTACATATAAATGTACTATCACTGAATGCCTTGGTATTAAAATAATTAAATGGTGCAAAACCAGCAAACTTACCATTTGAGGAACACCAAAAATAACAACATTTCTATAACGGGAAAAAGAAACCTAAAATAAAAATTGAGAACAAGCCTTAATAAAAAAAGCATTTATATTTGGAGAAGTTATCACCATTCTTTTGTTTCAATCCCTCTAACTGCCCTTCTTTCAACAGGGATTTAGACCAAAAATATGAAGGAAGATCCCCTATCTATTCTCTAACTTTTCATCACGCAAATTTCCATATAAAGAAAACTTTATATTGCTGAACAGCAAAAAACTTGTACTGTCTGGCCAAGAATATGGCACCAATTCTAGAGCACAGGAAGCATTAATTTAAAAAATACCTACATGATTGTATTCACATTGAAATTTGGTTTTTTTCACAGCTCCTGTAAATGTTAAAACCATGTATGGTTTAAATTTTTTTTAAATGTTAGCTAGCTATGAGGACTTCCCAGTCCCATTCTAATGCCTGGGTTCTTCCAGTCAGTGCCATGGAGTTTTCCTATGCTCCTCCCTGGAAAAACAAACAAACAAACCAACCCGCAAAAAAAACCAAAACAACATGTAATTCATCAGGCACAAGACTGCTTGAGGAGCCTTTACTGATAAGGGATAGCACTTCAGCAAAGCACAAAACCAGCAGAACAGCGTATTAAGCCCATAGAAAACTTGACTCCCAGCACAAGTACTTTGCTCAAAGCCCAATCAGCATTCTGGCTCTTTCAGGAAAGTATTTCCAAACTATGACAATCTCTCAATCATCCAGACTCTTTCTAACATATTTCACTACCTACCTTCCATAAGTCTGAAATATAAAATTTGGCATTCTGATGTACTCCATCTCTCCAGGCTCGGTATCTGGAGTACCAAACTAGCCAGGGATTTAATTCATAACCAACAGCTTTGAATCCCTTTTTGGCAGCTGCTATCACCTACAAAGAAAATAAATCTTCACTTAGAAACATAAAAGTCTGTTAATCTAAACATGAGCACATAGTTTTATTTAAAATATAAATCAAAAGAAAGCACATGTGTAAGTAACTTATTTAAATGCCCAGGAGTATAGTGTAGTATAGTGAACAAAAACTCAAAGCTACATTTTACTATTATGACTAATCCAATGAAAATTAATATTGTCATACAAACAAAATGAACACAAACATTCACAGGGCAAAGCTGTGAGCTTGTAATACATCTATGACTTACATAAAAGTTTAATTTAACACATTCACAGCAATATCTTAGAACTAACGAGTACCAAAATTGACCATGGAGAGAATAGTGAAACACACAGGCAAAAATGCCCCAAATTAGGCCACTTATTTGAAAAGCAGTGACAGGCAGGCACTTAAGTAAACCCTGAATAAGAGCCAAAATGACACACCAATAGCAAAAGTCTGAAAGTAATCTGCTGATCTACATTTAAAAAAAAAATACAAAAAGCTTCTAGACTATAGGTTCAGAACATAATTTAAAACTGACAAGTTTTAATCAGGAAACACCTGATGAATTACAAAACAGGCAAGGTGAAATCAGAAAGAAGTATGCATTTCTTAACCAAACTTCTTAAAGAGCATTACCTGGGCCATGTATTTCACACTGTTAGAATATTGCTTCTTCCATCACAGAAACAGGACTTGAAAATTCACTGAATGACTCTGATATTTTTACCATGCTTTGAAACAAAAATACCATCACATTTATCCACTGATTACATCTGACTATGTGTTAAATATTTAAAAGCATCTGAACAGATTTTTTCAGGACAGATGCATTAAGGAAGCATCCAGCATTCCATTTTAGGCACCTGGGCTTTCCAAACAGTCTTCAGTCTCCACTCAGGCACATATATAACCAGAATTCAACACTCAGTGTAATTAGTGTCCAATTAGATGCCTCAGATGAGAGACACCAGCCAGAATGAAGAACAGAGAGAGCATTAGAAACTGCAGTTCTCTTGTACCGATGGATTTTTTTGTTTGTTTTCTACTCAGGTACAATTCACGTCACCTTCACATATTTGGGTTTCCCAACCAAATTTTTTTGTGTGGACAAATGGTTGACTCATTCACATGAACCATAGACAAGGGTAGCATTCACGAATTTATTTAATTCCATCAAAAACACACTTAGTGGACCACCTTGTTGCTAAAGCTGACTCGAAGCAAGTGGTTATGAAAAGGTCCACAAAACATCACAACTCAAAAAAACCCCAACAAAAATAAACAAAAACCTACACTATTCTCCACTACAACCTCACTGCCATATTTCACAAACTGGGGTACCAACAATGTCCCAGAAGCACAGTATTAGTTGGACATTTGTGATTCTCACCACTTCTCTTGGTGATTATTACAGCGTTTTACCACATGGATTTTAAAAGTGGGAAATCCAGCACTGCACAAAGATGTGCAGACTACAGTTCTAACAACATTGGGATTTTTATTCTTGTAATCCATCAGTCATTTTGCATTCTCTTTTGCTCTTCTGTGACCTTTACACACTAAGCAGAGACCTCCCAGAGCACGGTGCTATTTAATCTCCCAGCCTCAGTGGCTGCAGCTGGACACCTGTGCGGAATTTTGATTGCATCTATCCACGTGAATGCAGCACAATTCCCTCCAGTCAGCACAACGAGGCTAGCATTTTGTACGCTGCTTTGGTCAAGCTGCAAGTCAGACTGGAGCAGAAAGTATTTATTACTTACCTGAACTTAACGTAAACCTTTCTCAACTTTGAACCTTTGCATACGACTCAAACCAAACCACTGGATGCCAAACACAAGGCATTCATAAGTATGAGAAAACAGCAGCCACAGCTGCAGCATTTGGCACTTTTTTTTTGAGACCTGGTGTAAAAGCAAGGCACCATCCACCACTTACAATGCGGCCGTCCCCGCTGCCAATGTCAACCAGGGCGCCGCTTCTGTTCTCCAGCATTCTCAGCACGTTCTGGACCTGGGCGGCGGTGGCAGGAACGAAGGGCAGGCACACCTTCCTCAGCGCCGGGGCCACAAAGGGGGCGGCCACGGCGTAGAGGGCCACCAGGGTGCCCCCGACAGCGGCGGGGACCAGCAGCCCCCAGCCGCGGCCCCCGGGGCCCTGCGGCTCCCCCGGCATCGCCGCTGCGGGACCCCCGCCGGGGACAGCGAAAACAAAAAGCCAACTAACTAACCCAACAAAACAGAACCCCTCGCAGTCGTGCAGCCGACTGCCAGCCCCGGGGCCGCGCTACAGCTGCCGAGACACGAGGTTATGGTTTCAGAGCAGAAGGGCATTCCCACTCAACGCGCAGCCCGGCCCACCCAGGCGGTCGGGCGGCAGCAAGGGCGGCGCGGGCAGCGACGAGCCCGCGCCCAGGGAAGCGTCCCGGAGAAGTCCCTGTTCTCCCTGCCGGGAGCAGCTGTTCTCCAGGGTACAACAGGACCCGCATGCACACCTCCGGAACTACAGACTGCCCCAACTAACCCAGGGCCACCCTCGGCCGGCGGGATTTACAGGGC